>CM060835.1:9390000-9615000 GCA_030762175.1 Metallyticus violacea | reverse complement strand
AATTCACATAAAAATAAACATTTTAAATAATGTGGCTAAAACACATAAATGGTTAATTTATCTTTGTTCTAATTTATACATTAAAAATAACTCGTACAATTTTCATGTTTACGAAAATGCTACCATAATGAATTTCATTCGTAAAGTATTATTGCGTAATGGGTGATCTTGACTACGCTGTCTCAAAATGGGAATTGTTCATTTATGATGATGGCTGACGCAATGTATTCGACTGGAATACAGTCATTACCCTTGACTTGTTTATACAGTACCGGCATATTAAGTAAAGTGATTGGCGATATAAGTCCAGGATTCATTCCGTACTGAACACATTGTAGGGACGGTATATTGCACGGCTGTACCGCTCTCATCTTTCTCGCTTGCAATTGTTTGTTACATTTATGCAGCTGAGAAGTTACTCTCACCTCACATGTTCTAGAATTGTCTCGCACAGATCGATACAATGTCATTTACCAGGTCTATCTATAGTACCTCCCTCATCCTCTCTATTTCCTGGTATTCGTATGCCCGAGGTAACCGTACTAATGAAGGTTCTGCTATTTACAGAACTTAAGTGAAATGGTTGAGGAGAACGTTCTTGACTGCTTGATGAGAAATAAATATATAACAAGATTCTTAATAGATATTTGTATGAAGTGAACATGGCATTTAATTTTTATAGCTTTTTTCACTTCAGTATATTGAAATTCTTTATGTGCATTTTAAAATGCGTAAATAATCGCAGAAAAAATTCATAACCATCGAAAACAGGCAAAAACAAGGTTTAAACCTTTAAAATAGGCAACAAAAGCTTAAATAAGCAGAAAGTATACTGACTTCAAATGTACGGTAACATAATTTCTTTGTGACTCCACTAAAGAAGAGGCACTTTGCCTAATTTTAGGCTGTGCTCATCAGCCAATTCATAAAGTATACACCTGGAATTAATAGTGAATTCATTCCTACTATGATAGACAGACCTGTATTCCTTTCTTGCCACCTTTTTATATTTGGGTATTACACACTCATATACTTAATTCTTAAGGATCTATACGTTTCTAAAATAAACTTTACAGTTGTTCAACTATTTGCTTCATCTTTATTAAGAAAAGGCAATAATGTAAGTAAGAAGTTCCAAACTCAAATTGAGCTGACAAAACTTTTGCGGGACTATATTTAACGAGGCGCCATCTCCCGACTAAGACGCGCAACTGCAATATACCACCATCTTCGGGTATGTAGATAATTATATCCACTTCAACCTGTCTTCTGCTTGTTACTAGAAGTCTACAAAAGATAGCGCTGCGGTTGCACAGTAGAACCGCCGCTGACGTCACGGCAGGTTAGAGGTCCATAGTGGGGGGAGAGCATTCGCTCGTACGGCGGCCAAGGGCCCAGTCGGTTCGTAGCTCTGCTTGGCGCAGTCGCTAGTTAGGTCTGTCGATTGTAGATCGATGAATGGTCGGTCGTGGTAAAACCGAAACTACTATATTAAGGAAACAGCAACGCTAGTGTGTGTAACACAGCACCGTGAGACATTGCCGGCCGGACCAGTGCTTCTGAAGGCGACCGCCGCACCTGTAGTGTTTGTTTATTTTCATTTTTTTACTGTGTGGTGTTTACGACGATAAGCGATGGGGATTAGTGCAGTGGTTCTGGTGTTGGTGTTTTGTGGAGGTGTACACAGTGGAGCTTTGGATGGCAGCAGGGCACTGACGTCTTGCGCCGCGGTCAAGCCCATTCTGCAGATGAAGAACCTCTCCGCAACGATTCCAGATAAACCCATCAATGGTAAGATCACACGTTTCTCTACCTACATGTGACGTGTACGCAAGGGTTATACATAACCTAGTTTAGTTAAGTTCCTAGAGCATTCCGCGAGTTCTTGAAACAATCTGAAAGGCTTATGAAAAATAATTTGTCATTTACATTGATTATAATGGTATACATTCTTTAAACATTATAAAAAAACAGTGTATATGTTTACAGTATAAAATAATTCGTGTTTTTAAATGAATATAATGCATTGTCATTCTTTACTTCTTTACGGAATAATTTTTAAGAGCAGATTTGAAGGATTTACCATTGTTTATTAAGACATTTAGGCTAAACGGAAGATGATTTTTGTATTAAAATGCATGCTCTTTGATGGCAGGAAAGTGTTGAAGCCGGTCTATGTATATTTGCCTTGTGTCTAGTATTCTTGTTATGAATACACTGCATTTGTACCCAAATAGGCCTCCGGGTTAGGTAATTAGGGTAATCCTGAATGATACATACAAAACAATAGTTGTCACCTAATTTCAAAATTCAGCCAAATTGACATGTGTCAGTTGCCTTTTAAAATAAAAGCACCGATTAAAATATTGGTCGACTGAACAAAATAGAAAAAAAACACCGCAATTATTCGCGTCAAAAGTTTGAAGTAAACATATCAATAATAACTTCAACGAAATATTTGCGCCTAACGGTTTCCTTTTATCAAAACAACTTTCCCGCTCGTTAGGTCTGGAGATAAGACATTTAAAATATTTCAAGAAAATATGTGCCTAATCTTTACGTTAATGTATGTTAGAATATAAAGATAATGGTGTTTCTAAATATTTAAAACCTTTTCTACTTGTATTTTAAAAACTTAGCGGTCTACGAGCATTGTTAGAAATCAATATGAACAATTGTTCGCAAATCGCAATGAATAAGAGAAATAGTGTGAATTACTTAATTGTTGCGTGCCATTTTTCGAGTGAATAATATAAACATAAAGCTTCAAAAAGTATTACTTTAGAGTTTATAGCATAAAATAGCAAACGCATTCTGAGCTCAAAAGTGAAATCGAAAGTGTAGCGTTAATGTTTGCCGGTGCTATGCTGCAGTGAAACTTAGGTTAGGTTATAAGACATTGTTAACATATAGCAATTAATAAGGGAAATAACTTGTATGTATTATACATTTCTGGATTGTCGCGTGCCATTTTTCGAGTAACATAAATCTAAAACTTCTGAAGTATTGGCCTCAAAGTTTATAGCGTAAAATAAACACCAAACACATTCTGTGCTAAAACATGAATAGAAATCGAAAGTATAGCGTTAATGCTTGCCGATGCTATGCTGCAGTAAAAGTTAGGTTATAAATTATCAATATCCTAGGCCTATTTCTTGTTGCTTTATGCATGTAATATGCGTTGTGTTCAATATATAATATTATAAATGTTATTAGAACTGGAATTTTGCGATAAATAACTCTAAGATAATTTGTTGACTTGTTTTATTTACGGACGGTCTTTAACATCTCAGGTCATCAGCGTCTTATTCAATTCAGGGCGTGAAACGGCCGATAAATTTTGACATGGAACCCACGGCTTTATTGCCCTTCCGAAGGAAGCCATACGCCCGAAAAAATCCATCGATCCTGATAGAGATTGAACCAGCGATCTTGGGAACTCAAGATAAAAATGTATACCCTACAGTTAAAGCAATTTGCTATTATCTTTTTTAAACCTTATTGTATGTTGTGCAATGGGCAATGGATTTAATGTTAGGGAATCCACAGAAAATTTAAATTAGCAATTGAGGAAATTAAGTGGATAGTTGAATCATTGAACACCGCTAGACGTAAAGACAATAATAATAGACCGCCTCCATGGTAGTGTTTGCGACTACTAATCCGTAGGTCCTGGGTTTGAATCCCACTTAAGTCAATCTGTCTGGTAAGATTTTTTTTTCCTCGATTTTTTAGTTACCCTGAGAAATTGAAAACCACTTAGCTTTAAGCCGCCAAGGACTCTTAAGTTCACTTCCGCCATCATTCATTTCATTTCATTCATGTGCAATCTACAGATATCGGTAGACCAATCCTGGCAGCGCGACAATAAATAAAACTTAGAGGTTGATGATTTCTAACCTTCGCTACTATGTTAGAAAATCAGAAATATGTCCTTACTGTTATACTACCAAAAGTAAAGGGCCATTCACATAGAATACGTTAATATTAATGTACGGAGGTAAATGCATAACGTGAACATAAGACATAAATCACATTCACAATGAAAGTTACAGCAACACAAACATTAATATGAAGGTCTGAATTATATCCTTAAACTGATGACAAAGCAATTATAAGAGATGAATAACAACCAGAAAGTATCTCTATAAATTTCTCACCGAAACATTCCTTTATAGTTTCTTCAAGCGTTCTTCGATGGTGTTTTTTTTTTCCCCCTCTTTCTTTTTTTCCATGCGCCTTTCGATTGTGTTTTGGTTTTCAATAATGCTAACAATACTGTAAACGAAAAGCTTGGAATTCGCAAACTTTCAATTTTTGTGAACGTGTTTAGTTAACGAAAATCGTTGTGAATAACTGCATTAGCTAAATGGATCTTTACACATAAAATGCGATCTTTAGAGGACAGACATAGCTAACGTAAAGCGAAACAATTTTGATTTGTAAGTACATATGAAGCATACGGCACTTGATACCGATCTCAGATGTGTATCAATACTTAGATTAGGCATTCTAGTTTCTTTACAGGTTAGCCTGGTTCCGACTGGTTTGTCTAGCGTGGCCTCGGCCGGTCCACATTCCGAAAACTCCTTGCTTTGTAGTTGCAGATGTGAAACGGAATTCCAGGCATCTCCATTTGTGTTAGATTCTAATGCCAAATGGACAAGCAGTATTCGTTTATGTTTGTTATATGTGTAATGTGTTACACGATATATGCTCCTTTTGCTAAACTGGTGTAAATGATGCATTGTTGAGCAAAACATGAGATTTTGTACACGTACATAATTTTTTCAACATTTTTGTTGAATGTGTAGAAGGTTGCTTATAATTCTGGAAGCAAAAATAAATAGCCTTTTCTCCGCATAATCACAAGCTGAGATAATTAAATCAGCAATAAAGAACACAAGAGTTTGAGGAGGGGATATCGCTGAATATTTGTTGATGTAACACATTGCTTATTATTATATAGTAATAATTATATTATATAATTAATAATTATATAGTACCTGATAAGGTACTATATAATTCCTTCATCGTAACTGTATAATAAAATATTACTCCGCGTTTCCCACTTTATACCTCTCATTTGTTGCTATTGGCTCTAGAATTCACAGCTACACTGAAAAGCCTGTAAGCTCCTACGTTATTTTTACGATTTCATCGATTGTTGTATTCTTATTCTTTCATAAAAACATTAGTTCTTGATAGAAATACGAACCAAACTATCTTATATATAATAAAACGATTCCTTCACGCTACAAACAATAAAAAGAAACAAACATGTCAACTCGCCGGCGGCAATATCTTTTTATTTTATTAAAAAGATTTAGGGTCGGAAATAGGTTAACCAAGCCATGTTTAGATAAAATAAAATGCATTAGTTAAAACATACGGGCATATTACAACGTAAATTTAATGTATTTCAAATAAATAATCTAAATCACAACGCAAAACGTCAGTATATATATTAGAGACTGAATATTTCGTGGGATGGGATTCTAAGTGCGCATGTCAGGAAATTGACCTTTATTCTCCTAAAGATGACGTTGCACACCATTATTGAATACAAACCGAGAGCATTTATTGCTACTTTTATAAAATAATAAACATCTATCATGTGTGTGTACCATCGAAACTTAATAATAATAATAATAATAATAATAATAATAATAATAATAATAATAATAATAATAATAATAATAATAATAATAATTTAATGTAAGTATTTCGAAATATTACTATTTAAGCTAAAGTTTAAATACCCATGGTAAACCGCCACGGGTGGCCGAGGTCGTTAAGGCGGGAACTCATGAACGAGAGTCTGGGGTTCGAATCCCGCCAGGAACGTTCTCCCTGACTGAGTTGTTGTTGGTTTTTTTGTTTTGTTTTGTTTTTTTTTTTTTTTTTCCCTCAGTCCTCCTAAATGGCAAATGCAGATGAGATACCCTAAACTTAGGCCTGGAAACATTCCTTCCTTAAAAATAAATCCTTTCCCAATATATCATTACATCTCATGTATCATCAGTGTTCATCGCCTGTGGTGCCTCAATAGTAAAAACGGGCGTTAAACACTATTCATTCATTACCAGTGGCGATCGGCGATTGTGTTGACACTACTCGCTGCGTTGCATTAAAGTGTGCGATTATTTTGAGTTTGCACAAGTTACAGAAATAATACAACTTTTGATACTGAATCAAATTTCTGTGAACAATTCTGACCAAATGGCCACAGAAGTTTGGTAAGGTTATTTCAGGTTATGTTAGGCTGTTCTTGTATAGTAAAATGCTGCCAAAATAAAACGAATGCAAAAAAATTAACAAATTGAGTGCGATGAACTTTTCTCCTGGGTAATTGTTTATTTTACAGTGTCATCAGTTAGTTCCCCCCTGCAGTGTTTTGCCTATGGGCGAGCGAGGCGCTCGTTAGCCGGTTAGCCGACCAGCCGGGTCTCGGTGATTAGTGGGAGAGTAAAACATTAAAACAAATCTACCATAAAACAAAACACAAACCAATTTAAGAGGCTCAATTTTTACCAAATTATCAAATGAGATGTTGAAATTGCCCGCTTTCATTCTCAACACATTTTTGGCATCTCTTTAGGAAATTATTTATCACTCGCTGTAGTTCATTTTGAGAATACTCACAATTTTCTGAAGAATATTATCATGTAGGTTCCTGTTGTACACTGCATTTTTTAATTTACCCCAGATATAATAATCGCAGGCTGTTAAATCAGAAGACTGAGGGGGCTACAAATCCCCACTAATAACTCTGTCTTGTAGAAACACGTTGTGAATTGCTCTCATGGAATTATTCGCAGTGTGAGCAGTGGCAGAGTCCTGTTGAAAAAGTGCATGATCACGCTCTCTTGTCTGTTAATTCTCTGAAAAAAGCGGTTAGTACGGTATTCACACAAGTAACAGAATCAACTGTATGCTAAAAAAAAGTTGGCCTTATGATTCTTTCACATATGAATCGTACATAAAGACACGAGGTATAATTCACTTTATGTATACTGTCGAATTAAGAAACACAACACACATCCGGAAAAGCTGCGCTACGACTGGACAGTCAGCAAGGCCAACAGGTAAGCAAGCACGCTTGCTAGCTCCTCCAAGGCGCGGCAAATGAGTGGGGGCTCGCTCAAAGGAAAAAACCCGCGCGGCGGGAGAAAGCATCACTGATCGCACGGTATATAGTAATTTTGCAGAACACCACTCACATCTCTTTACCATATTCTTTTCCTCTTCACCCACTTGATTATCGGCTAATGTGTATCATATGATAAAACTGCTGAGCGCGGAAAACACAATATACGCTTTTCAGAGATCTGCCATTTACAGTAATTATAAAGTTATGCTTTGACCACCAGCTCCTTAACGTAAACTTTTTATAACAGAAACGTTACAGTTCAAAAATCTTTTCTCAGCCTAACATAAATAAAATATTTAGCATTAAAAATGTAATAGTAATGCTTAAAAAATGCTTGACTGTCATTAAGAAACCACCAATAAACAATTAAAACTGAAAACCAGAGACAGAGAGAGGGAGGGAGAGGGGGAGGGAGAGAGAGAGAGAAACTCAACAACGCGATTTTCCCACATTAATTAACGTGGTTTTCTGTATAATTACCTTTAATTTAAAACAAAAACACAAATATTTTATATTAACATGGAAAAGAAAAAGTGGATTTTCATTACAGTTAATACATGCGAAACTTCTATATTTAACATTTGTATGTTAAACAATTATGTTAGTTGCGCCTTCAGATGAGTACATTTCAAATAGCTCTCAATTGGAAGCCAGTTTTAGAATGAGCAACATCAAAGGTGCCAACACAGGCCATTCACGTTGAAATGTTTTGAATAAAATACCGTCAAAGGCCTCATTCCACAAAAGTATTGCCTAATACATTACAAGTGTAAGTTCTTGTACAGTATGGAGTTGTAACTTTCTGTTCCACGAAAGAATGTACATCATTTGTAAAGTATTAGTAAAAAGTTACAAGACGTCATATAAGCGGAACAGCTGTTTGCCACTTTGAATTAGGTTATTCACTCCTTAGTTATAAAATTGTATTTTTGTAACTTACAGAGAAGATTACTGTCATTCCTGCTAAACGGGTATTGTAATTTTTCTCAGAAATAATGATAATATAAATACTTTATCTACTACTGGTACGAAAGTGCAAGATTAGTTTATCGTATCCAGGCAATAAAAGCCAATCATTATATCGCTTGTCCTCAAAGCGTGTTTTACTTTTTATAAGAATATATAGCGATTAGCTTTTGTTTCCTGAAAACGATTAATAAATAGACTGAACTGCAGTTCTGAATATTTATAGGAGGCACATCATTTAACGAAATTACATTTTTTTTTTCTAATGTTAACAGATGGTTTAATAATCTTGGACCTTTCATGATCGTGGACCTTTCGTTCAATCATATAAATGTAAAGGATTTAGTGTGCTTTGGCCGAGTCCAATAAAGTGCAATTTATAATACGTTAATTTCCTGAGTTTGTAAAATAAATTTCGTTAAATACACCATATGTAGATAAAATATTGTAGATAATACAAAATTATCATTTTTTTTTTTTAAATTTTTCGCTTTAGTTTAAGTTCCACCCCCAACGGTAAAATTTTACTGGTTAACGAACTCGACGAATCGTTTATTAATTGATGGTTATATGCCGAGTTTTAAAGATTTTTTACTGAGTTTGGTTGAGAAAACAAAAAAATTGTTATCGCTAGAGTGTTAACAGACACACATACATTCCTTCGGAATTCTTTAAAACGAAATGTTAATGGAGGAGCGTTGTGAACTTGTTAAATGAACCTTCATGTCAATAATACTAAATGTAAACATTTGTATGACGTTATTTTAAATGTAGCGTTAAAATGATGCATAGACTCGCTTGTTGCCAGTAGGAGGAATTAAAAGTTAATTCATAACATATTGTTTCCCTCCCGCTTTTTTTTCCCTATCCCACCCGGAAAGGTTTGCTCTTCTGAATCAAACACACCCGACTCATGTATGGAAATCGGACGGACTTCCTCTGCAGATGCATCCAATCCCAAATGTGCAGTTGCTCCAGTTTGGGAGGGGGAATAACATACGGCGACACTAGAACTTTCAACCTGTCCAGGTAGCGTTGTAACAGAGGCAAAGTTTAATTAGACTGGTCCATGTTTCTACACCATGTAATTAATTACACGTTGTTAAAAAGCAAAACAGTTGAATAATTTAGCTTTTTAGAGTGAAACTTTTTATCAAGCTATTATGTGCTGTTTTTGGAGAAACTGTAGCTCGAAGATGTGGATTTATTTCTGTTAAAAGCTAATTTAAAAATATGTTGCAGATCCCAAAGTAATTCTTATTTTATTCCATGCTTTTCAGTGGTTTTAATTCAATCACTTTCGCCATTAAACACGAGCGCCAGCAATACTTCACCCTCATTTGTTTTTAATTTAATCTGTGAGTGGAATAGCCAACTTAAAAGAGTCGAAACCCAACCGATTCGCGATTGTTTATGAAAGAAACCTCACTAAAAATGAACAGCTTAAGCCCTTTTCATAAAAATGAACAGCTTAAGCCCTTTTCATAAAACTCTAGATCTCTTATTATTTACTCCATATATTTTTCGAACAGATAACTGAAATCCATTTACTAGCGAGAATTTAACCGTTTGATAACTACATATTTGATAGTGAAGTTCAGGACCCTGGGTGCGAAATCATTAAAAAATATTTTGAGGGAGGGAGAGAAAACTCCGAACTCCAGGTAGGATAATTTCAATAATTTCGGAAATGGCAAGTCATTTTCAGTTCTTTAAATGAAAATGCAGAGCAATAATAAATGAAATGGGATGATAAAATATGCGAAATAAAACTAAGCTTACCTCAAAGAAAAATTCTTAGGTGTTATTTCTCCTCACTGTTGTCCACTGAGTACCTTTTATCTGCCAAGGGATGTCCAGGGCTTATTCACAAACATATTACAAGTACTTGTAGAGTATGGACCTACAACTTTCTGATCCATAAAGAATGTACAACCTTTGTAAAATATCAGTAATATGTGACGTCATATAAGAACAAAATGGAGGAACAGCTGTTTGCCACAAGTCCCCAAACCTTGAATTAGGGTATGTGCACATATTAGTAATAAATTCATATTTTTAATACATAGCAGATTATTGTCATTTCTGTTAAAAGGCCTTGCATTATTTCTAAGATATAATGATAATTAAAATACTTTATTATGCGTTTGCCAACATTTAAGCGTAATAATCCACTTTGAGACATGGTCGGAAAGATAGACGAATAACAATGATGGCAGCACAGTGGATAGACAGGTAGACATGTTACTTTGATTATATACAGATGCTCTTTAACATCTCAGGTCATCAGCGTTCCATTCAACTCAGGGCGTGAAACGGCCACAAATTTTGCTCAGAGACCTCTTCTTTCAGGCTTGAGGTTCTTTATCGTGCGGTAAATGTACGACACGGGACCCAGGGCTTAACTTCCCTTCCGAAGGAAGCCATACTTAGGATTTTTACGCCCGAAAAAATCCATCACCCTGGTCTGGTTGTACCCGCGATCTTGGGTTTAGAAGGCGAATAGTTACCGCTACACCACCAGGATCGACAAAACATGATGTCCCATCATGTCTTGTCATCATTCTGTACGATGAGACGTATATGTCAGATGGGTGCTGACGCCTGAACAGAAGTTGGTGCGAGTTGACGTTTCAGCGTCTGGTAGCAGAACATGGCGAGGTATCCCTGGATTCCATCATTACAAGGGATGAGACTACGATCCCGAAAGCAAACAGGTGAGTTCATTCTGAAAGTCATCTAGTTCTCCGACACCAGAGAAAGCCAGGGTTGTTCGTACGGCAGTAAAATTTATGAAGAGCTCATTCTTCCACTATCGTGGAACAGTATCAACATGAAATTCCTCCACAAACGACGTGTAAATGGGGACTGTCTGAGCGTCCTGATTGAACACATGCTATGAAAACGCCCTTAGCTGCCTTGCATTACCATGACAATGCATGCCTTCACTTTTACAATGTTGTTGAGCAACGTTTGACCAGAAAAACTAACAAACCACGAAATGTGTGCTGCACCCTCCATACAGCTCGGAACTAGATCTGTTTCCTTGTTTGAAAAACGAACTGCATGACCATGTTTTGTTTCATCAATGACTGTAAGGTACTTGGGTCAGGTGTACACAAACAAAGGGCACTACTTCGAAAAAAGATATGTGAACCATGACCCTGCCCTGTAATTTTTATGTAATATTATTTGTATGATTAACATTAATGTATGAGGATGCTCTACAATAAAACGAAAATACTGAAAAAAATGTGCATTTATTGTTTCGTTATATCTTTTAATTTTGTTAATTTTTGTGATGCAAAAATTCGAGAAATAAATATTATATGATTTTACACTTTAAATTAACTCTTAGAGATCGGCGATAAGTGAAAGATCTGTAAAGGGGTCCACGGTAAAATAAAGTTTAAGAAACGTACTGCATAAGGATATCTAAAAGGTATTCCTTTCAAATTTGACTAACGCAGTTTTGACACCATGACTAAAGTTAGTTTAAAGATTGGAATATCATACGTATGAAGCAAATTCGATCATTTACTGCAGTGTTTACTTTTACATAACAGATTAGATAGTAAACCTTGAACGCTGCTGTGAACGGCATTTGTTTTCTTTCTGTTTTACTTTCTCTCCTTTTTTTTTTTCTTTCCTTCTGAGCTAAAATGTCATAGGATGACTAACAAAAATCTGTTGGGACTGTGTGAGAGATATTAGCTAATCGTAAAACCCCAGTGGCGGGAATAATTTCTTTTACTTCTCTTACAGGCTTAACCCCTGCATTATAAAATATTCATCTAAGACATCTTTCAACCATCTTTATTACTAGTGCACAGATTTCAACTCATAATATTATTGGATTTTACATACGCTTTTGATTAATAAAAATATAAGTTTTTAATCACATCGAATTTTTACCGAATTTCCAAGGAATGTTAGCTCTTGATCCCGCATAATAGGCACCAAAATTTTACATGAAAAAAATATATATACCCTCGTGAATGTAATATATATATATATATGTGAGTAGGTCCATAAGTATCCGGCCTCGTCGATAAGGATTACGCCTTCACAAAAGCCTTATCTGGTGTCATGCCTTAGATGTTAAATAAATAATTGCAGCTGTAACTTCCGCTCCGCTGTATTCAGCTGTTCAGATATAGTTATACAAAGAAGGCTATGTGTAGAAGATTGTAACATGTTCAAATTGGAGTATCAAGCTGTTATTAAGTTCTTCACAAAAGAAGAACTTACTCCAAATGAAATTAAACAGCGATTGGACGGTGTATATGGGGAAGAATCTCCCTCATATTCTACGTTAAAGAATGAGCCAAACTTTTTCGAATGAGTCGAGAAAGCATTGAAGATGAAGAGCGTGCAGGTCGGCCCTTAGAGGTGCTCACTTATCAAAACATCATATCTTGAGGAAGGAGAAATTATGGAAAATTAGCGGTCCAAAGTTACAGAAATAGCAGCAAAATTGAGGGTTTTTAAACAACGGTCCTTCGAATTATTCATGAACATTTAAACATGAATAAGATAAGTGCAAGCTGGATATCTAGTCTTGTTCCCTCAGTCTAAAAGCAGCAACGAGTTATCTGTTGTCAGGCATTTTTGGAGCTCTGCCATGGCAACGAGAGAGAAGTTCTGCAAACCATTGTTACAGGAGATGAAACTGTGGTCCTCTGCATGATCCCTTGTCCAAAAAAGAATCAATGGAGTGGCGTAAACCTGGCGAAGCACCGCCTCTAAGGCCAAGATCACTCAGTCAACCAAAAAGATCATGGCCACAATCTTTTGGGAATGTGAAGGAATGCTCTTCATTGACTTCGAGGAGAGGAACACCACAGTAAATGGGGAGTACTATGCTGGCCTACTGCACAGACTATGTTCTTCCATCAAAGAGAAAAGGCGAGGAAAACTGAGTGGTGTTGTGCGCCTTCTTCACGACAACGCGCCTGTGCACACAGCTCTTGTTGCAAAGTAAGCTGTGAAGAAATGTGGATTCAAGGGGATCGGCCATCCACCCCACAGCCCATATCTAGCTCCCAGTGACTATTACCTCTTCTCAAAACTCAAGAAGTACCTTCGAGGAAGGTAATTTAAGTGTGACGAAAATGTAATGGATGCTGTTTGTGCCCATTTTGCAGACAAGACTTCTATTGGGGGGGGGGGGTTGAAATGTTAATTCAAAGATGTGAGAAGTGTATTGCAATAAAGGGTAACTATATTGAAAAGTAAAATATAGTTTTTGTCTTTATCGTACCTAGAAAATGGTTAGGCCGGAAACTTATGGGCCTACCCTCATATACAAACACGTACAAGGGATGTCATGGCAATATTTTTTTCTCGCGAACAAGGACAACACGAAAAATCTAAGGTATACGATTGAAAGTATATGACATTTACTGCCGATTGTTGTCACCAACGGAAGGCTGGGTGTAGGCGACCGTCGTAGTGAAGAAGAAAAACATTGGCAACCGGACAACAATGGTTTATTATTATGAGCAAAAGTTATACACAACTACTTACACATTGCAAATCCATTATAGTCTCCCAGGTAATCCACGGTGTTTAGCAGTCTTAGAAGTAGTCTCTAGTACATCGACGGTTCCTTGTTAGCGATGAGGAAGGCGCTGAATACCATCTGCTTCATGTGAGTTGCTAACGTGAGCTATCTCGTGTCGAAATTCTGTCAAAATGTTCGCGTTGTTAGCAAAACGTTTCCCACGCAATGGCTGCTTCACTTTGGGGATGTGATCATAATCACAGGGACTGAGATCCAGCGAATATGGCGGTTGTGGGACAACTTCCCATCCCCACCGCTGTACAAGATAATTGACAATCGGCTGTGTGAGCTGTCACTTTATCGTGGAGAAAAATGGCGTTGTTAAAAAGTTCTGGCCGTTTGGTGCATACGGCGTGGCACAATAGTGTCCGTGGCCTCCATTCCTGACCTCTGTCGCTCACCAACTGAACTTCGGTGCGTGCTGAAACACACAGCTCTGCTCACATATTCCATCTGGTAGCTTCATTCGAAAGTGCATTCCATATACTTTCAATTCTGTATCTTAGATGTTTCGTGTTGTTTCTCGTTAGCGTGGGAAAAAAATTGTTGCCATGACTTATGACTAATGTATACAGGATGTAACAAAAATGTGTGTCAAAGCTTTGTGGAAACCTCCTTGCCTATACAGGGCAAATATGTTATATGAAAATGAGTCTGGAAACGGTTTATTTCCTTGTTAGAGCCCTTTGTCTACAACGCCACTTACACGGTGTGATATGCAAGCTAGAATGCCAGCATAGCTGTCGTGTAGCAATACTCCACAACAAAACAGTTGTTTAATACACACAGTAGGTAATGTTACCTCTGGTTAAATGGAGTGAGGGTGTTGTAACTACTCTCAGTTCCTAGGTTCACTGTTGTTGTGGGTCGTTTTGTACCACTAGTTCACTTGTTATGCTACTCACGTCATTGGCTGACGCAGTACCGAGCACGTAGTGTCAGTTCTATGTGTTTACAGACCTCGTTCCAGGTACAGTAAAATGAGGTATTCAAATTCGAAGTTGGCAAATACTCATATCTTCTATGCATTAGATGAAGGCTTAGAGAGTCTTCGTGCTCGTGTTCCGCAAGGCTGCCGGACAATACGAGATACTCCAGGGATATACCAGCACATCAGGGAGTCGTGCGACGGCGGGTTGAGGGATGTAACCGTGCTGAGGGAACATTTCATACGATTTTCCTTTTCCCACAGTTCTGTTTTTGAGTATTCTGCTATGTGATATAGGTGTAGAAACAACAACAACATCTTATACCCTAATGTATATATAAATCAAAATATTCAATATCTAAATAATGTTTTCATGTATACTGATATAGTAGAACGGGTTTCTGCCCAGCTTCTTTCCGCATCTGGTTCCATTAGTTACGCCCCTGTGCTCAGAGGATGCCGTTAAAGCTATAGGACACTTGAGGAATATTTGTATATATGTTATTTAATTTATCATTTACGCTATTAGTTTTTTTATAGCAATAAAGCCTGTAATTCTTACATTAATAATCTCCAAGCCTATGTTTATATAGTCTGTTTGAATAGAAAAATTCTCTAAAATATTTTACTTCAATTTATACACATACACCCTGAATTTAGAATGTTATATTACCTGGCGCGAGTTATGCTGTTGGCGAAAGGAATATGTGTACATTCACTTTCCCTAGCGGCGCATGCTTCAAAGGAAATTCATGGCGCTCTGTAGACAAAATGTTTTCTTTCGGCCACTTTCGATAGTACGTTTGAGGCTTGCAATGCAAAGGTAACAAGTTTCAGTTTTACTGAATTTCGTTATTTCTTTAAGTGTTTTTAGTCACAGGTATGCGACTGCTGAACTAATAATAAGACATTAATATTATCAATTAAAGAAGTCAGCCTTGTTTGCTGCGTCGTATACTTAACGGACAGAGCAGAAATCATAATTGTAGTTCACGTTCTGTTTGCTTATTCTCTGTGTTCAGTATTAAATGAAACTTCCTTTTTTAAATTATTACGTAGCGATTTAAACCCTCCACATTAGATAAACGATGTAGGTCATGCACTTCTTTTAAATCGAACACTGTTCTTTTGTTTGGTTATCTTCGTCTTAATTACAGCTGATCGGTGATGCTTTTCTCCGCGGAGCGGGGTGTTTCCTAGAGCGAGCCCCCATTCATTTGCCACGCCATGGAGAGTGTGAAAAGCCTGCTTACTTACTTGTTGATCTTGCTGACAGTCGCATGAATAGTGTGCGTTTCGCGATAAAACGCGTGATGCTCCATTAGTAGCGAAAGAATAATACGTTCTCCCCTGTTTTTAAGAAACAATGAGTAGTGATAAGTATGTGCAAAGTATATTGCAACCCTTTTTTCGTGGACTAACTGTTAGAGAACGACCTTTCAAGCAATTTCTTCAATTTCTCAGAGGGAACTGCAGAGGATAATGGTTCATTTCATAATCCGATGCCAGAAATGTATGTAAAATTAAGGGAGATAGTTTCAGCATATTTTTGTTCAGTAAATGTACCTTTAAAGTGTTCAAGTGTTTGTAACAACTTACGTAAAAGTGAAAGTGAAAACTATGCTATAAAATGTGCATTACGACTTTTTGAAAGTACAATTAAATCTTTTTGCCAACGCGTTTTGGTAACTTAAAAGGACAGGTTAGAATGAAGAAAAGAGAATTCTAACACTCTTTAAACATCAAATTACACAAATTAACTCATTACACGTTAAAACTCTATAAAATATGCCGTAACACCAACGTAACAAACAAAAAGCCTCACACTGCCGGAGCGTGTTCACTCTAACGTAAATGTTCGCCCCCTCCCCTCTTAGTTATTTTTAGTATTTTCCCGTTCGGTAGGTGAGTTGGTTTCCGCACCGTGAATCAGTGAGGTATTAATTCAGTGTTGTCAAAGTAACCGTATAATATCTATGATGAATTACTGAAGTCAAATGTCAACAAAACCCAATAAAAATGTTTAGCTTTTATGCACCGAAGTGGTAAACCCTTTTAGCGCCATTTTCATTTGAAACTTGTGAGGCAAGCTCTACTGGAAACCTTGAAAATTAAAAAAAAAAGAAAAAAAAGAAAAAAAAAAGAAAGAAAAAAGAAGAATAAAACAAACGAAGGAATTAAGAAGTGTTCCAACGCCTGCAGGTTACGTTTATGAGATTACGAGTATGAAATGTGAAAGAGATACTCTTGTTACATACTATCATTAAGTAAGTCACTGTTTCGCCGGTAACCTTGTTTATAAGATACAATACTTTAGTGATGTGACAGTTTTTCTCGTTTCTTTTTTTTTTTTCTCTTCTTTTTCTTTTTTCTTTTCTTTTCTTTTCTTTCTTTCTTTCTTTTTTTTCCCCTCCTTTCCGCTAATGATCCTATCACTTTTGTGCCCTTAAACAATCATCATCGACAAGTGTTCTTTTGTATGTAGTTTCCTTTCCATCTCCTGTAGTTTCTTCTTCTTCTTCTTCTGCTAGGTAGTAATGATGCAATTAGCTTTCAAAACGGAAGTCTCTTAGTAAACAAAGACATTTATTTTTGCTCAAAATTATGCCATCGCCAATATTCAGAGACATTTAAAAAATGTGTGTGGAGAGAGACGTTGTAACATGTCGACTGCTTTGTTTGCAATAATCGGGGACAACAACCAAACAGTTCAGTATGATATTTCTGTCGACAGTGTCAAAACAATTATTAGAATAATCAAAAGAGTTATAGTACAACGGCTGTAAATAAAGGATAACACTAGTCAAGAGCAATTTTGAATCTGACATATTATCTAGTCTTATCATAAATGTGGCTGAGGTCGTTAAGGCGCAGACTCGTGAGCGGGAGGTCTGGGGTTCGATTCCCACCAGGACCGTCCTCCCTGACTGAGGTTTTTTTTCCAGGTTTGCTCAGTTATATATGCCAAATGCCGGAGAGGTAACACAAACTTAGGCCTGGAACGTTTTCTTCCTTAAAAAAATCCTTTCCCAAATGTTCATCCCACGTATCATCAATGTCCTCAGTATGGGCGTTAAGCACTATTAAAAGAATAAATACTGTAACAACTTTTGTACTTCCCCCTCTAACAGCCTACACATTCTGATTTGTGTTTGTGGTGAGTCGTTTTGAGCTAAGCAGCAGAAAGCTGTTTGTATTACTTTTCAAGATGGAATGGGGTGATTATGGAAATCGTGTAGCTGTGAACAAGGTGAGATTTTCAAAATTGTCAGGTCTTCTGGTAACCATACTTGTCTCCTAAACCCAAGATCGCGGGTTCGATCGCGGCCAGGATCGATGCATTTTTTCGGGCGTAAAATCCTAAGTATGGCTTCCTTCGGAAGAGAAGTAAAGCCGTGGGTCCCGTGTCATACATTTACGGCACGATAAAGAACCTCAAGCCTGAAAAAAGAGACCTCTGAGCAAAATTTGTCGGCCGTTTCACGCCCTCAGTTGAATGCGACGCTGATGACCTGAGTTGTTAAAGAGTGTCCGTAAATAAAACTAATAAAAAAAAAAAGGATCATATATCCTTTGATCACCTGTAAGAGATTTATATTATAGGAGCAATTTTTTGTACAGAGGGTAGAATAAAGCAATTTATTGAAGACAATCCTTCTATTACTGATCATTGATGTCCAATGGTTTTGATTAATAGATTAGGGAAAACGTTATGTTCATCAATTAAATATAAGATTGAATAGTTACTAGAAATGAAGTTTAAATGTATATTTCGGAGTAATTTCGTTGTTGCAAAGATCCCGATTTAAAAAATTACACTTTAATGAATCTTTAACATATAAATGTAAGCGTGTTTTGTTTTTTTATATAAGTTTTGACACAACGACCTTCATAAACAAAAGATACACTTTTGTCAAAAATTTCACTTCGCTTTTACACTCAATATTTGTCCACTAGACTTTACTAACGTGGAAAATTGAAGCGATATTGTACACAACTTAAGTTCACTCTAAAAATAACAAAACAAACGCTCAGTATCTGGTGCGCGCCCTCTAGTCTTAATTACAGCCGCCATTCTTTCTAGCGTTCTGGTGCCTCTTTGGTCGATACCGTCCCATTCCTCTTGGGGTGTCACCCGAGTTCGTGTAAGGATTACAACCTCGGATGCGTCTACTGAACCTAACCCAGAGCTGTTCTATGGGGTTTAGGTCGCGGCTGCGAGCTGGGAAGTCGAGTCGAACAAATTCCCACTTCGCGCTGTGTGTGTATTAGCAACAAATGAGCATAGGGCACGTCCTGATCGACGAGAACCTTGTTCATATAGCGGTGAGCGTTCAGATTGTGAACACTAAATTGGTTCGGGCCTCCACAGAAGTACCACCCCATAACCATCCTGGAACCTCCGCCAAATGATATGTGCACTCTGCTAACCGTCTCCTATCATCTGAAGGTTTCGGAGGGAATCATCCGAGAACAACACAGAGTTTCACTGCCGTACAGTACATTGGGCGTGGTGACAAACAACTCTCTGGTGATGTAGAAGATCATCGTGACTGAAGATCTTGTTTTTCAAGACATCGTCCTCTTCTCTCATTAACACCTCAACCGCCACGGGTGGCCCAGGTCGTTAAGGCACGAACTCGTGAGCGGGAGGTCTGCGGTTCGAATCCCGCCAGGACCGTCCTCCCTGATTGGGGTTTTTTCCAGGTTTTCCTCAGTCCTAAATGGCAAATGCCGGGGAGGTACCTAAACTTAGGCCTGGAACGCTTCCTTCCTTAAAAAAAAATATCCTTTCCCAATTTATCATTTCATCTCATGTATCATCAGTGTCCACCGCCTGTGGTGCCTCAGTAGTGAAAACGGGCGTTAAACACTACTCAAAAAAAAAAAAAAAAAAGAAAAATTAACACCTCGCTCATGTTATAAACGATTCTCATGTTGAATGCGGGTTTCTTAGGATCTGTGAAACGATAAAGCGATCATCTCTGTAGTAGTAGCACTTTTTCTTCAAATTCAGGTCTGCTCGGAACCGTTTCACACTGCAGTACAAGGCGCACCTATTGTTGTAGCGGCGTAACGGAGGCTGCGTCCAAAATCAATCAGGACAACGTCATCAGTACTCAAAGACATCATTTCAATTGTACTTGGTGATAAAATTTTGCTCGTTCCAAACAGAAAGAGCGCCAGTAAGTGACGCAATAAAGTAATAACACGTGTTTTAATGTTCACGCTCGTCTTCAGCGTATGACACCCTCATTGTTTGCTTTTAACGTGGAAATAAGAAGGAATCATTTTAACTCTATGTTATGCACCAAAGAAAATATTTAGCCAATTTTACCAATGGTACATATTCACAACTCCACTCAAAATTAGGTTTAATCGTAAAATTTACCAAAATTTTGATGAGATTTTTTCCGGTGAATATATTATTTGATTTTTACAGTTTTATTCGCTGAATAGTAAAAACAAATGTAACTGGAACTCCAGATTCTCTCAAAATACATTCTAGAGATATTGTGTGTAAACGAAAGCAGTATATTCACACATTGTATTTCTGTCGTTAGACTGTATCTGGCCTAACTCCCTCGCAGGTGGGTGCTACGCGATTCATCAAGAGCTAAATTTATGGAAGCTCCTCAATGCCGAGCTATTTATCGATTGTGTAGTCTCTCAAATCTTTAATGGCTAAGCTTGTAAACTCAGTCTGTCGCGTTTCTTTTGTTTGTTTCCTGGTAAATGTTGCTTTTCATGTAGCAGCCTGACACAATGGTGGGAAAACACTGAGCCAGCGGCGAGGTGAATTTGGGGCAGTTAACTAGTGAAACCAACAAACAACAAACTTTCTCGTTCACTGTCGATCCTAAACGAATTTACACCACGTTGTACAAGATAGCTGGCGAAGAGTAATGATCGCAAACAGTTCATATATAAGCAATGTTCTTGAGAAATTCTTCACCTTAAGGCAGTGCTTCCTAACGACTCTGAACCTACATAAATTCAAATAATGATAATGATGATAATAATAATAACAACAATAATATAATTGAATACGTATAATTAATAATGAAATAACTTATTTTCCTGTTTTTATAGTAACCGCAATGGTTGACCGAGGTCGTTAAGGCGCGGACTCGTGAACGGAAAGTCTGGGGTACGATTTCCCCCCGAATGAAGTTTTTTTCAGGTTTTGCTCAGTCTTCATAAATGGCAAATGTTGGGGAAGTAACCTAAAAGTTAGGCCTGGAATCTTCCTTCCTTAAAAAAGAAAAATTCTTTCCAAATTTATAATTTCATCCCATATATCATCGGCGTTTACAGCCAGTGAGCCTCAGTAGTTAAAACGAGCATATTAAAAAAATCTTTAAAGCAACTTTTAGTGAATTCTGAAGGATTGTAGTTGCTATTGCTGTTGTACCCATGAAAATATTTTTGAAATTTTTCTACAAATCTCCATCGATCCTACCTACCAAAAATACACACACACACAATTTTTGTTTTTTCTCAAAGAAACTCCGCATAGAGTGATCAGTTAACCAAGCGATTAAAAGTTCAGCAAAACTGATACATTAGGAATGTGGACAACCTAAAGCGATGCACACACACACACACACACACACACACACACACACACACACACACACACACACACACATTATATATACAGAGGGTGCCAAAATGTATACACACTTCAAGCAAAAAAAAAAACTGTGTTAACATAACAAAACTGAATTCATACAAACAGAAAATGATGAGCACTAATCATCTTAGACTTTTACAGTTACAACAGTTGCTCAAAATGCCCACCTTCGGCGTCGATACACTTCTGAGTACGTTGAAATGCTGATTGAGCAACGTTTGCGAAAGTGTCCTCAGCGATTGCAGCACATGCCGTTTCAATTTCTTCCCGAAGTGCTGTCAGTGTAGCTGATTTTCTACGTTATACAACATCCTTAAGAGTTCCCCATAGGTAGAAGTCCAACGGATTTAGATCCGGAGAACGCGGTTGAAACTCAATCGGACCTGTTCGTCCTATCCAGTGCCTTCGAAGATTGTCATCAAGGTACAAGGACGCGGGGCTTGTTGCTGTGCGAGGTCTCCCTGTGAACATCGCATACGGTACCACGAGTCTCAAATTTGTCTCGAATGCATACATGCCATGTACTCCCGTTGCCGGTTCTGTTCTGTACACACGTCCCCATTACTTTTGAACTTCAACAACATTCTCGGTTTTCCAATATCATTTCAAAATTGCTTTCCGCTGTTCGAACGACAATCTTGGCTCCATTTTGTTGTAGCAACACTAGCATAACGTAATGTGAGTCACATCTGTATACAGAACATCATACGATAATCTTGGCTTCATTTGTTCATTGTTGATCTACCTGTCACGTAGCAATGTTATCATAATACATGTGAGTCACATCTGTTTACAAAACATCATAGTACACATTACTGTTGTTTTTCGGTCCAGCTTTCAAATATATTAAATAGGTGTCTACTGTGAAAGTGTGTATATATATATATAAAGTAGAAAAAGAATAAAACCATTAAATATTCACAGTTGATTTTTTTCTGCTTCTTTAGCTATTATTTTAGTTACAAAGTTTTATTTTATTTTTTAATTTATATAAAGCCCTAGCGGACGCAATTTTTTTGAAACTCTGCATGTAAGGATTAATTAACAAACAACTAATCAAGTTCGTTAACCAGCAAAAATGGACCATTGGGGGCGAAGGTTAACCTAAAGCGAAAATTTAATAATAGCTCTAGCGGCCATAATTTTTGTTTTTTTCTCAACAAAACTAGAGATATATCATTGAAATAAAATAGGAAAAGTAATTGGGGAAATCAAACTATCAGAAATGGGGGTTTACGTAAACCGAAAATTTAAAAACGCTCTAACGGCACCAATATATATATATATTTAAACGATACTCGGTAAATACCACTTCTATAAAATAAGAAAAATAGTTTTTGAAAATCGGGGAAATCAGACCATTATAAGTGTGGATATACCCGATAACCAAAATTTAAATAGTGGGGGCTAACCTAAAGCGGAAATTTAAAAATCACTATAGTGGCTGCAATTTTTTTTTCTCAACGAAATCTGTATATGCCATTGAAATATAATAGTTTATATGAAAATCAACGAAATAAGACCATTAGGAATATGGACTTATCTGAAACCCAAAATTTAAAATTCGGTCTAGTGGTACCAATATTTGTTTTTTCTCAACGAAACTGGTTTATGCCGATTATATAAAATTAAGAGAAAAAAAAATGGTTTCTGAAAATCAGTAAATTTGGACCATTATGAGTGGGAGTGTACTAGAAAACCTGCATTTAAAAAGCCTCTAGCAGCACCAATTTCTCTGCTCTGGCACAATGTAATAACTTTCACAAATTAAACCTGCTGAGGAATTTGCTTAGTTTATGCAGCTCCTGCGTGACGGACTTTCTACGCTTGTAGTCAGTTTTTCAACTTTGCCGTTGTAACGAGAGGGCCGCATAAATTCTCACGCCTGCTGTGACCACATGAGGCTTCCTGGAGCCGAATCATCCACTTTACAGTCCAGATCTTTCCCTTGTTTATCACCTGTTATCCAAACTGAAATCTGATTTCTAGAGCGGAGATTCACGATCGCTAATGAACCAAAAGGTTATTTATTTATTTATTTTTTTTTTGCACAACTTCGACCTTTTTATTTAAGGGGGATTGAAATATTAATCGAAAGGTGTAAGAGATTCTTTGATGTAAAGAGAGATTATATTGCGTATTTCATTCATGTGACATCATCTTAAAATCGACGAATGAAACAGAACAAACTCTGATTTTTGACTGATTTCGGTCAGATTATGGAGAAAAAAGTTATCAAATTTTTCAGTGTAGTCAACTCTATACCTTAATTATGTAACTTCTGACCACTTTTGCAAGAGGCGGTGGGGAGCTATTGATAGCAACAAAAGCATGGACAATCGACGATCATAACGCAAAATGGAGGGTTCTTGTACAAATTGATATTTCATTATGAATTCCAAACCACGGAATACAAAGAAAAATATGAACACTGTATGTAATCTCCCCCCCCCCCCTTCAGTTAGTATTAGAAAATCGAACGTGTATGGTAGCGATTGTAATAGTCGACTTTTGTCCATTTCAATCTCGCGGCTTCTGAATAGGATATGCATAAGTGTTAATTCTGTGTGAGAATTTCAAATATAAATAACACTTTTATTCTTATTCTATTCATGAAATAGTACTAAACCTGTATTTTGCTCTTCCCTATTGTCATTACTGACAATAGGCATTCTCCGTCGCAAGATTGGTTAAAAAGGTTAAATACAAATATATAATTATTACAATTTTGTAAGCCAAATTTAGAGGATTATATTGAAGTTCTTATTTTATTCGTGAAATAGTCAAAATATCACTCTAGGGTTTGAGCTTTCCAGATATTTTCACTCACTACTGTCCTGAATTTATCGATAATCTCAGACCTGTGAAAAATTACATGATCTGGCCGGAAAATTATAGATCGCACTGCGTATAAACAACTGAAATGAGATTTTTGCATGGTGGTCATGTTTGTAAATCAGAAGGCCTTGACTTGTTGTGGATACCTAGAACATTGCGTATTTATAAGTGTTTTACATTTGTAATTAAATTTTATTACACTCCTCGTTTTCACAATGGAAATGAAATTATTTTAAACCACATTCATAAAATTAGAGACAAAATGTGGATACAGAAATGAAACTAACCTTATTTATAAATAAATCTTACGTTTCTTAGTAACGAGCACATTTTATATTGTCTATGTCGTTCATATATCGTACATCTTGAAGGTTTTACACATTTGAACCTTGAGAGCTGTTCCCTAATCTTAGAAGATGCATATCTTGTTAAAACAATGCTATTCAGCAATGCTTCTTATCAGTTTATGGCCTATATCTGTTATCTCTCGCGTTAATTGGCGAGCGCATATATATTATGTACAGATTCTCTTTAACAACTAGCTTTTTAATTAATATTTGTTGGAAACAACTGAGAGTTTTATAAAGCGTGGGATGATTGGAGGGTGTTTAGTTCTTTTTTTCTGCCTCTCAATAGCAATTAATTATTTTTTTTAAATTTAATGTCAAGAGAAGAGAAATCAATCATATTAACTGCGATTTTATCCAATTATTTAAGCATTGCCTCACGTATTATTAATATTCTAAACTTTCCATGCGCCGCAGTAAGTTAAACGCGAAGGACGTTCGGTATGTAACGTGACATTTTTCGGTGTTTATTTTTAAGAAGTACAATGATTTATGTGTAGTATCTTTGAACTTCCATTAATATTAAATGTAATTTTATATTTCTATGCTAGGTAGCCGTGATATACAGGACTTCCAGAATATGTCCTTCCCGCTAGCACATGCCAGAGCCGGCACATGTACGATCATTTTGGTGGAACTACGCCTCGTCTGAAAACAACACAAGATATGGGTGGATTAACCTTTCAATTACTGACGAAATCACTGACAATCACTCACAATAATGCACGCATGTTACGGGATCACCTTGTTTTACACAGTGCACACGTTTACACTTATAAGATTTGAATTTTAATAATTTTTTGCAGAAGACATTGGACTCTGACGTATGCTAGTTTCGGTAGTAATTCAGTTGCTGAACGTTCAAGATTTCCATCTTCTGTTAAAGCAGTACGTCTGCGCACATGTTTCTTGTTTTGCACTGAACAAGTACAGAGTGAACCTATACTTCACGTAACCTGTTTCGCGGCGTGCGGCCAACCGGCGAGGCTGGCTGCTGTGTCGGCGGTGCGGATGACGGAAGTCCGCAGTAACTATAGTACGGTTTGTCACGTAAGTTATTTCTAACATACATAACATAAACAGAAAAGTAAATTACTCACGTATATAAAGCAAGGAGATGCTGGAACCGCCTCCCTTTGTTGTTCAAGCATTTCTGATGCCTGTTTAGCAAATTGCTCATTACACTCTGTAGTTCCCTCAGAGAAATGGCAGCAATTTCTTGACGAATGTTAGTTTTAAGTGTATTAGTATGTGTATTAGTTTTGTACACTTTCTCTTTTAATGTCCCCCCACGAGATAAGGAATACTTCCCCTTTCACGAAATTATTTACTAATCCATGAATGGAACTCCGATTATGAACTGAACATCAGGGAATTCTTCTTGAAATAATCTTCTTACAGTACGCGCTGATTCTGTACGCACGTTTGAATCATACATGAATACTCTTTGGGGAATAGAATACTTGTATTTCACTTGATACACTTTCACTTAATACACTGTATTACTTCGCATAACAATCAACATGTTACTTGTGCAAGATTTCAACTCACACTGAAGCCTCACGCAGCGGAGGGAAAACATACTCCCCGCCTCCGCCGACATAGCGCTCCCGGCTGTTCCCGCGGTTGCGTCAAGCATTGCTCACCCATCAACATCATATTTATTCACAAGATATAAATTACATTTCTGGAAGCAGGCAATTGCTCCGGGAACTTTCGAATTATTTCCTTATGAATGCAACAAACTAATTAGTATTTATACAGTTACGCACAAAATACATTGTTCTAAAACTAGCTGTCTTGCTATCTTCGTTGATGAATGCAGAATGATAACTGCTTGGAAGTTCAAGGACAGGCATGTTATCGTAGTGGGGAGAGAAGCCAGCCTTGGCCGAGACCAATAGTCCCGCGCGGGCGGTAAGGACATATCCTGGAAGCCCGGTAGTTAGCTCTCAAAATTGAGTGTAACTCTTTCGGTTGGACAATGAAAGTTGGTAGAATTGTCAATTAAGCCAACATGAATTTAACTGTAATGATCATATTGGAGCCATCTAGCTCATACGTCCAAAAGCTGTAATTTGGTCGCGAATAATTTCAATATAACATGGTCCGTAACCAGCGGCTGGACGCGGCCCTCAAGCCATCAAGGCCTATAATGCATGTGCAGGTACCAGCTTGTATTGTTCTTCGTTATGCCATACATAAATACAGTTTTGAACCTCTTACTGAACATGTACAAAAAAAAAAAAAAAAAAACGTTTGAACATTAAAAAGTATCATAAATGGAAATGAGAGATATAGTGTGAATATCCGGAATGATATATATCATTCCGGATATCTTTTATTCTTCTTGTGATTTGAGAAACAATGAAACCGAAAGCGGCCTTGAGTTGTTGCCATACTTACCATATCAATGTACGAACACTTCCAGTGTGAACCTTGTGTGTTAAATTTGCTCTTATTAGTGAAAATGACGCTCTTTTCCCGTTCCTATCTTTAGAAATAAATTCTGTGGTGAATTTTCGTCCCTTCTTTCTTCTCATCCGACCATTTAATCCTGCCGTTTTAATTACATTCCTTTATCGTTTTAGGATTCACTTCCTTTCCGCTACTTACAGACATTCCAGCAGCCAATTTGAGGGCACTTAACTTTGAATTCTTCTTCACGCTTCTGCCTATGCGTAGTGTCTTGACACAGGCTGTGAATGTTGTAGGAATTAAATCAATTATGTCCTCCTCTTGGTATTTCTTAATAAATGCAACATCTGTTTGTGCTGTTTCCCATTTTATTAATAAGCATGATACTTGCAATGGTATCTATGGCAACAGTTTTCGTTAAAAAAAAAAAAAAGCATGTGTAATTCCGTGTTTAATCTACACAGCTCAAACAATTAGACGAGCACATGTTTAAATGAGGGTCCCAAAATAAATATTGATACAATTTATTTTTTGACAGTTTGTAATTGTAGATCGAATTTTGTAAAATTGGAATAGGCGTTGTAACAAACTTTTATTTCATAGAATTATAAATAGAAACAAATTATTGATTGACACAGAAAACAAAGTGGAAATACAAGATTACGTTGTTTAGTAATCAATATTTCCATGGATATTTCAACACTCAGTACCTGGTGTATCTCCCGTGAGCTGTGATGACTTCATAACACCCACGTGGTATGCTTCGCACCAGCCTCGTAATAAAGATTTGTGGGGTTTACAGTGAGTGCATTTGCGAGTTCTCCCGGGTTTTTTGACACAGCAGGACGCTGGCGAACAAGTTTTTTCAGCTTATCCTACAGATGCCCAATCGGATTGAGTCAGGACTGTATGCAAACTAGTCCATCACTCGAATTTGGCGTTCTTACAGGATATCTTAAGTATTCCATGCTGTATGTGATTTAGCATTACTAGAAACTTAGGGTCCATAGCATAAGCAAAGGGTACGACATGTTGAACGATGCCATTATTTAAAACATCAACGTTCATGCGCTGTGGGACAACAACAAGCTCTGTCCGAGACTCAATAGTAATGCCAGCCCAAACCATAATCGAACCACCTCCAAATCTGTCATGTTCAATAATGATAGCTGGAGCAAGACGTTCTCCATACACGTGCACGATCATCACAACCCGTCAAACGAAATCTTGACTCGTCTGTGAAGAGTTCAGCCTTCCATTGGCTGAGCTGCCGGTTGAGATGATTCTGAGCAAATCTCAGCCGGGTTTCTTTGTGCTGACGTGTCTAATGGTGGGTTGAAAGGGAATTCTAGATCTCAACCGTGCATTTCTCAGTCTGATCAGAAATCATCACTCCAGTTGTTTGTACATCATTTTGTAGATCTCTGGCTGTAGATTTGCATCTGCGCAAAACTGATAGGGCAAGCTATCTGTCCTGCACATCTGTTGTCACCGCCTCTTGTATTCATCTGTCTCTATATATCGTCTCCAAACCTTATGGCTGACAGAAGGGCTGACATGAAGAATCCTGGAGACAAACTGCTTATAAGACTGATGTTTCATTCAGATGTCTCATTGCCTCAGAGAACACAAAATAACAATTTCCTACCACAGATTGCTGTTAAAACTTGTTTGCAAAAAGTAAGTCATAGATTACTCACTTTGGTTTCAACAGTTCTAGAAACTTCACTCATTTATTCAGAGAAAATCTTACAAATCCAAGAAGATATTTATTCTAGTTTTAAACAGTGATTCAAAGCATGTCATCTGAAAGTCAGAAATTATATTGTATCAAAAATTTGGGGCTTTGATCTAAACATGCGTTCCAGCGTATTTTACGTTTCGCATCAAATCAAGGAAGAACTTTACACTTTGGAAGCTTTATAGATGGACATTGCAGACATCACAGATGAAATTGCAGGCATATTATTGAAATTGATAATTACTAGTCTATTTGGCCATGATCGTTGGTTAAGTTAATTTAAAAATCACAGTTTCGTCATAGCTACGATTGGCATCTTCATGGACTGAAAAAAGGGGTACAGAACCGTTGGGAGAGTTGTGGCGCAGACGTTGTTTGTTGTCCGATAACAGTTTCTAAATCTTGCTTATGACAAAATATCTGTCTTTGTTTATATTATCTGAATTATGCTCTATTTCTGAGGCTTCTCTTCTGTCATATTAAAATATAAATCTCCCCGATCTCAGATTTTTCTGGCTGATTAAGATGTAAACGCCGCTTATATTCTACAAGCAAAGTTTTAATGGATCTTCCAGTTATACCAATGTATACTTTTTCACTTTCGCGTGGTATTTTATATATTCCTGTGGGGCGGAGAGGTTCTTTAACGGAACCCAGTTTTTGCTCCGGTTTTAAAAAAAGGGGGATATGCAAAAACAGAGAAAACGTGCTTTATAAATTTAATGACCAGAGCTCGATAGTTAGGCAAAACGCCTTTTCTATCAGGATGGATATATTTAAGAGTCAGATTGAAATGGACATGTTTCCGTATATTTGGGGTAAGTAGAGCCAGTTTTTATTTTATCCTCCCCCCCCCCCTTTTTAACCAATTTTGGCTTCTGTTCTCTATTTTAAGGTTTAAACTTTTTTTTTGTCTGGATCGTTATTAATTTTTTTTTCTGGGATTATTTATGCATTTTAAAAAGCATATAAAATTCAATATACGAAGTGAAAAAAATTGTAAAAATTAAATGGCATATTCACCTTACAAAAGTAAGTATTGAGAGTCTTGTTATATATTTATTTCTTTCCAAGCAGTCAAAAAACTTTCTCCTCAACCCATTCACTTAAGCTCTTTAAATAGCAGAACCTTCATTAGTGAAAGGAACGCACGGTTACCTCGGGTATAGGAATATCAGGAAATAGAGAGGATGAAGGAGGTGAACATCGTAGCCTAGTAAACTAAGCAGTTACATGGGGCACTCAATTGTGGATATTTAAAATGTTTATATTACTATAGCTCGTAAACTTCTTGCTCTAGAATCGTGCAAAAACACCAATGACATTCTAATTTTCTCTAGATTTATATTCTTGATTCAATAGGCATTGTTCCAATTGAAAAATGTAGGTTTATTCAAGAAATACATATTCAATATAATTATTATCTGTGTATGGGTCGGTCCTGGTGTAATGGTAACCATACTTGCCTCTTAAGCCCAAGATCGCGGGTTCAATCCCGGCCAGGAATGATGGATTTCTTTGGGCGTAAAAATCCTAAGTATGGCTTCCTTCGGAAGGGAAGTAAAGCCGTGGGTCCCGTGTCGTACATTTACGGCACGTAAAAGAATCTCAAGCATGAAAAAAAGAGGCCTCTGAGCAAAAGTTATTGGCCGTTTCACGCTCCGAATTGAAAGGAATGCTGATGACCTGAGATGTTAAAGAGCGTCCATAAATAAACCAAATCTCTAAATCTGTATGGGTTGCAATTATGAGCCCCTCTCTAAGTTTTAGTTCTATGAAAGCAGCACATCAATTGCAGCTCCCATTTCAGAAATATTTGCGGTGCAAATTTTGGATGATTCATCCGGTATATTGTTAAAAAAATAAATAAATAAACGCGTAAATAAAAACATTAATTATTTCTTAAGGAAAGCAACTTAAAGTAATTTTCATTCTAGAATATGCGTCTTAACTCCGAAAGAACTGCTACGTTTATTAAATATTCAAAACACTTTGTTCGAGAATCGACTTTGACATGACGTTACTAAGGCAACGGTACAAGCCTGGTGACTTCCCACTGTTCTGCCGTGTTTCATTTGTCGCTTGAGATGGCTGTTCACTTTCGCCTCGGGCAAGTGGTTTCTGCGGTGGCGGGCGGCGACCTCGGCAGTGTTTCTTGTTCTTCTCGCCATTGAGCGCTAAGAGGTCTTGCCTTAGTAACACCACTTTGTAAAATACTACCATCAGCTAATAAACAAGAGTACATCTCAGAGTCAAAACGTTTGGCCAAGCATTGGCTATTAGAGTTTGTATACCTATCTGTAACAAATCACTAATATATTACTATAGAACTAAGAAAGGTATTTCAGCACAAACAGTGGCATGGCGACAGCAGCCCTGTGCATGCTGTGTTTGATGCTGAAGAGTGTTCTTTTTTTAATAGCGTTTACTGCTGAGGCATAACAGGTGATGGACACTGATGACATATGAAATGAAATATTGGGAAATGTTTTTTAAAGGAATGAAGCGTTCCAGACCTCACCGACATTTTCAGTTTACGAGGAATGAGAAAAATCTGGGGGGGGGGGGGGGAAGTCAATCAGGGAGGACAGTCCTGGTGGGAATTAGACGCAGATCTCCCGTTCACGAGTCCGCGCCTTAACGACTTCGGCCACCCGTGGCGGTTTTAGTTAAGTTAGTTGAGGTGTTCTGCGGGAGTATCATCTAAGGCCTATCGATACGAGGAGCATTAAAAACGTTTTGCAACCAGCCTATCTATTGTTGAAAAATAACGTCTACAAAAATGTAACTAACGCAGATGACAACAATGCACCTTAAGCTGTCAAAATATACATACGTGCAAGTTTAAACTTGCATAGTGACTGTCGTACAGTCTGTTGAGTTCAGTCCTGTGTCAATAGCTGGTGAAAAATCATGAGTATTTATTTCTAAAGAAAACTTTAGAATTAATAATTTCAGACGCCATAAGCTGGAAGAAAGCAATAAACGACTTGGTAATGTTCATGGTGATCAAGTGTGTTCATTTGTTATTGTAAGATGAATTCGGTCATTTGAAGAAGGGCGAGAGACTTTGAAAGACAACCCTCGCTCTGATCGGCCTCGGGAAGCTCTGAACGAGAGAACAATTCAAAGAGTGAGGAACTTGGTGGAGGCAAATCGACATATTACTGTTGAAATGTTAAGTATGGAAGGGGTTTCAGTGTTGGCAACATTGACAATATACTCTATGAACATTTAAAACTGCTAAAAACTGTGCAAAATATGTTTTACATTTCCTACAATGAGAGAAGAAGAGGAGAAAGGAATGTGCAAGGAAACTGCTGAACAAGTTTCCACCAAATGGTCCTGAACGTTTGACAGATACATGCACTGATGATGAAAGCTGGTTTTATTACTATACCCCCCAAATAAAGCTGAGAACTGCGTGTGGGTAAATGAGATTGACACAAGGCCAGTAGTTCTTCGACAAGATTTTCGTTCTCGGAAGCGAATGTTTTCTTCAACTACGATAGTGGTTGACTGTGTGCCAGAAGAAATGACTATGACACATTTTGGAACCTTTGTATGAACAGCTGAGGCGAAGGCGTCCAAAAACAGGAACTTCAAGGTTGTTGCTTTTGCACGACAATGCGTCTCCTCACGGAACTGCTGCAAATTTGAGGGCGTGAAACAGCCGACAAATTTTGCTCAGAGGCCTCTTCTTTCAGGCTTGAGGTTGTTTTTCGTGCCATAAATGTACGACCCATGGCTTTACTTCCCTTCCGAAGGAAGCCATACTTAGACTTTTTACGCCCGAAAAAAATCAATCGATCCTGGCCGGGTTTGAACCCGCGATCTTGGGTTTAGTAGGCAAGTCTGGTTACCACTACACCACCAGGACCGACAGAAATATCTATAATTACTGCAAAAGGTATTGTAACTAAATTGTATTTTACTCTCCGCATTGTACATGCATATATTTTAGATTATGTTGGCAATGCTTAATACTTGTACTAATGAGTCTACAAGCAATAAAATAAATTTAATTCAATTTACTTAAACAGGTTCTTAGGCAACCTGGACAAGGCAATCGGAACTAGTTGAATGAACAGGTCGGTTTACACTTGAAGGTTGTATGACGCCAGTTCTCCAATTTTCTCTCTTGTAAAGTAAAAATGCAGTGTACATATCAATTAAAGCATGCATGTAGAACAACTGGAACGAAAAACATTTGAGCAACTTCCAGTGTGGAAAGGAGAAGCGGTGTAAATACCGAAACCTGATTTAACAAAGCGACATGGCGCCGGCTTGCAGCAAGGATAGAATTACACTGTGCTGTACGCCAATCCTGTCTATTGTCAAGGTCGGGAGGCGCGGAACATGATCGGTACTTAAATGGATAAACACTTTTCCGCCTTAAAGGTACGTGCCTCCCATATATACCAGTATTTATCGATTTATAATCGATATATGCATATCGAACATTATAAAAAAATCATCATTTTTTTCTTCGTTTTTTAGGCTTTAAAGATTAGTATTAGGTATTTTTAAGCGTTAAGTTTAAAAATGTAAACATTTGATGTTGATCATCTTTATATCTGATAAAAGCACATGTAGATAGTAAAATTGAACATATCGTGAACTTGTATAACTGAAAAGCCACAATATTATAATTAAAATTGCATACACCTGAGTTCTTGTTTAATAATAATAATAATAATAATAATAACAATAAGAGAGTTTTTAACGTACACAAAATAAGCCTTTCTGATTGTAAAAATGCTGAATCAATACTTTGTGTTGCCTCCCCGGCATCACATCGTCTGGACATGAAATTTTTTACTTGGCCAGGCGAAATCTCACTGAACCACACCCTATGTTTTTTTTTTTTTTTCTTTTTTAACTGACGTATTACAGGCGGTAAACACTGATGATACATGAGGTGAAATATTGAGAAAGGAGTTTTTTATGGAAGGAAACATTCCAGGTCTAAGTTAAGGATGCCTCCCCGCAGATAAACTTTATGCAACAGATAAAATATCTGTTGCATAAAATTGTAACTTTTTTTTTTAAATATGTGGATGTAATATGCATTTGGTAAAATAAATTTTAGTTTAGCAAGGTTTTCTTGTCGTATGACATGGTGCGGAGTCAACCTGAAAAGTGCAATTTTCTGGTGACACAAACTGCTGCTCAAACTTTTCTCTTAAAATCATCATGTATACATCTATATTTACTGTTTCCTCAGCAAAATGTAATACACCCACTCCTTTGCTGTAAATACAACACCGGACTGCCACACTTTCTGGGAACTTCACTGTTGAGTCCAAACATTCTGACAGAAATTCTTCACCGCTACGATGACATATAAATATTTTTCCATCGTTTCCTTGATATTAAATTTTGATTCATCGCAGAAGATAACTACAATCCAAGGGCACGTTCTTTGGCACATTCTAGTCGAGCTTTCTTCATTTTAACTGTCAAAAGGGGCTTTTTTCAATGGTCTTCTAGCATATCTTTAAAGACTGGCAGAAACTCTGGGACATATTGCATCCACGGGGACTGCTTTGAGAAATATCAAAATTATGAGATTGCGTAAAGGTATGTTGTCATAAAAATTATGACCTTTCTATATTGAGCAGCTGTATTACGCGATATATGAGATATAGCCCTTATTGTTTTCTGTCAAGTTTTATCTTTGCACTGAACTGGCAGCTAACTGAATATTTGCGATTGCAATGAATAAATTCTGTTCGAATGACCACCATTTTTGTTAAAATACTTTGCAAACAAATATCTCGAAATCAACACATTTTCAAGAAAACAATTTATGACATGTGTTTCATTATTTTAAGGATAAACAATGAAATTATCTACATTTTGTTTAGTGAAAGGTTTCAGGGCCATATTAAGATCAGCTAATTTTTTAAAATGGGAATCCCATTTTTAAATCAGATTTTGGTTTTACTCAAAAAGACAAAAGAATTTTTGTTGTAACATTGTTTTACTAAATCAACTGTTATTTTATAAATATTTAAGACAATTGAAAAAAAAAACATTACACATTAATATTTTGAAAGATTAACTTAGATTTAATTTATTTGCATTTTACAAAACACAAATACAGATATTAGGTTTCTGTTAACCTTTCTCAAATTTAACACTTAAATAGGTTAACAGTTGTGTATGAAGTTGGTATTGAAATACTCTAGTGAGGAAATACTCGGGTGCACACTTCACATGACAGAGTTGAAACTATTTTTATATTTCAGTATACGAATCAACGTACAAGACAAGGTAGCTTGGCATACTTAACGAAAGAGGTCCTTGTCATACTCAGATATGTGACTTAGTTGAGACATTTAGACAAACAGGGTCTGTTGATAATAAAAAAGTACAGCATCTTTTTCAGTGGAATTTTGATGAGTTAGCATGTAAAATTCTTAAAGTGCGTAAGAGTTATCCTTATAAACTTGAAACACGAAAAAGTGACTAAAGAGTCAAACGTTGTTAGGTAATGTCGGAGAGACTAAGAAAATCAACCGAATTACCAAGATATATTTGCTTTTCTGATGAAAGAACGTTAATAGTTGTAGATACTGAAGGAGTAATAAACAAGGTATTTTGAGAGAAGACCCTATACAGTGGAAGAGGAAAGTAAATGTCTGGGAGGTATTTAAGGTGATACAATTATTGGTCCAATATTTTGTTAGGAAAAAGCTGAAATTTCATTTCATATACCTAGAAATGTTATAATCCTCAGATTAATGAAGAAATTGAGAATCAAGAAGACGATAACAGCAGCGTTGCTTTAAATGAAAACTTGTTTATATTCCAGCACGATGGAACACCACCACATTATATATAGTTTATCGCCGAGGTTAATGCTTGGGCTCGTGAGCGGGAGGCCTGGGTTTCGAATGCCACCAGGACGGTCCTCCTTGGCTGTTTTTTCCAGGTTTTCCTCCGTCCTCATAAATGGCAAATGCCATGCCCTAAACCTAGGCCTGGAACGTTACCTTCCTAAAAAATCCTTTCCCAATATATCATTTCATCTCATATATCATCAGTGTCCACCGCCTATGGTGCCTCAGTAGTAAAAACGGGCATTAAACAATATTTAAAAAAAATATATACACAGAATGTTCGACAGTGGCTGAATAATACATTTCCGAATAGATGGATTGATAGAAGGGGAAATACTGAATGACTTGCAAGATCCACTGATTAGATTTATTTCTATGGGAGCACCTAAAATCAGTCGTTTTTAAAACATACTCTTCTACAATGGAAGAACAACCACAGAAATGTTTCTAAATGGGGTTTCAGAACTTTAGACGAGCTTTTGGGAAGGGGAAAAAAACCATTTTAGCATGAAACAAAATGGAGAACATTTCGAGCACTGATTAATGATGAACAGTGAATATTTATAAAAGCAATTTCCATTTTGTGTATTACAATTATTATTTAATACGCGTTTAGTAAAAGAATGTTTCAGACAAAATCTGTTCACCTTTTTGCGTAAAACCAGAATCGGATTAAAATTAGTGTGGTTCCCATATAAAAAAACTGAGTTAATTTTGAAATGACCTTTAAAATATTCTCTAAATAAAATAACTAATATCATTGTTTCCCTCTCTTAAATTTGCCGTATTGTTTTCGAAATAAGCAGCTGGAAAGATTTTTAGAGAAACACTATATGTATATTGTATGAATCTCCAATTTACATTGTGTAACCTGGAATACGAATTTCACGCTGTGCCCTGATATAAGAATGGATTTATTGAGCAGGAGTTGCTTGGGAACTGTTGCATTATTCAGATATTCCGAGGCCGCATATTTTACAAATCTGAAAGAACCAAGGGGGCAATGGTTCCAAGAATCTTGACAGTCGCCTAGCATATTTGATATATCTAACTAACGGTGGACAGTCGTTTTACGTTTGAATAAAGTTTCATTAATGGAATATACTGGGGAAGAATAAAAAGACACGGAAAATATTTTATTTCCGCTTAAAAGAAAAAAAAAAAAAAAAAGCATGTAGGCACATTGGAAATAATTCAATACATAATATGGAAAAGTTTTTAGTAATTCCCAAAATAACATACGCTTTAAATAAGCAAACACTTTTATGTATTTTTCCTTAACAGAAAAACAGTGGGCTTAAATATAAACAGGAAGGCTTTCAAGTGAGGCGTCTTTAGAATAAATTAATGCGTTTTTCTAACTCTAGCAGATTGTAGAAATTCCGAAGTTTTGTCAGAATCTAAATCTGGCATTTTCTCCAGTCATCTACCGACTCGTAACTTGGAAGAAATTTGACACGCTATGCTAGAGTATGGGGGGAATAGTCTGCGCATGCGCATGGACCTTACAGACAGCGATTTCGGTACCAAACGGCAGCGGAAAAAGCCAAATTCCTGGGAAATTTGTACAAATCTTAAGCGGTAGTGTATGCACTGTATCAACCCTGGTAGTGTTAAGTGCACAATAAATGCAGGCGGAGAGAACACAACGGTTTTGTAACACAGAAAAACAAGCCTAAAATTAACTGTGTAGTTTCAATGTTAATTTTATTTCTGTTTTAGTTGTTATACAGCTAAGTGCAATTGGAAACGTTAAGCTTACAGTGTAACAAGTAAATAAAATAATAATGATACGGGAAAGGCGTATGTTTTTAAGCCTGAAAGTTGTGTTTTTTTTTTTTTTATTAAATACATATAGCATGTTTTACTACATTCTCTGCTCTAGCCTATGTAATAACAATTCAACTTGGTGAGGAATTCGCTTAGTTTACGCACCTCCTGCGTTACGGACTTTTTGAAATTTCTGCTGCATATGACAAACGTAATAGAAGTATCATTGCATTTCTTCTTTTTCTTTTATTTTCCCAAGTTGTCCAGATTCTGTTCCGTGTTCTGTTTCTCTCCAAGGAAAGAACAGAAATGTCATACCATCACCACGTACCATATCTTGCTTGTCACTGGATGTTCTTGTCTAAGCTGCATCTGATATAGTCAATAAACCGGGAGAACGGCGATATAACATTTCGGTATGTGACTTGTACAACATGTTTTGACTAGAACTCATACAAGTTTAGACAACATCCTGCAGGCGAGGGGAGGGTCAGGAGGTTAATGGATACACAAAAGATGTCTAATCCCGTACGCAGAAAATTAACCTCGGTACCGTCCGTGTAATTAAGCACAAATGGTTCGAGTTGGAGCACAGCAAGGACGGAAGAGAACGCGTTCGTTACACAACACCTCGGTCGGTCCTGGTGGTGCCTTGTAGATCAAAGCCGGCGGGATCAAATTCGGCCAGGGTGAATGAATTTTTCTCGGGCGTAAAAGTTCTAAGTTGGTTTCCTTCGGAAGGGAGAGTCGTTGGTTCCATGTGGTAGATTTACGGCGCATGAAATAAACTCAAGCCTGAAAGGAGAGACTTTTTAAAAAAAAATGTTTAACGCTCGTTTTTCTACTGAGGCATTACAGGCGGTGGACACTGGTGATACATGAGGTGAAATGATAAATTGGGAAAGGATATTTTTATGTGTAATTAACGATGGAAGCGTTCCAGGCCTAAGTTTAGGGTACCTCCCCGGCATTTGCCATTTATGAGGACAGAGGAAAACCTGAAAAAACCTCAGTCAGTGAGGATGATCCTGGTGGTAATCGAACCCCAGACCTCCCACTCAAGAGTCCGCGTCTTAACGGTCTCGGCCACCCTTGGCAGTGAAGAGGTCTCTGAGCACGCCTGAATTGAATGGGACGCTGATGACCTGAAATGTTAAAGACCGCCCGTAAATAATAATAATAATAATAATAATAATAATAATAATAATAATAATAATAAGTGAACAAACACTTCAAACGCAATGTGCAAACTGTTTATCTTAAAAGTTCAGAGATTATTTTCCCAAATAAACTGAGTGAAAATCGTGGCACAACGGAGCAGAATGGTTAATTGGCGTTTATGAAGAATACACAACATATTATGATGTTCGCTATCGTACCTGAGAAGCAAAACGGCGCATGTTCATTTTTATAATATATTTTCAAAATAAAAAAGTATTTCTAATTATGTGTAACTTCACATTCCTGGTGACATGTAAAACTTAAGCTGTTATTTTCAGAAATTTTATGTAGGTACTACAGATAAGCAGGCACGCCCATGGTCCTGCCGTATGACGTAACAACAGCCACGCAATTGTAAAGTCTGCCGGACAGCCTGACAAGAGCAAACTTTGCTAGAGCGACTGAAAGACCACCCTGCGAGCCCATTGTTGTTTTTGGTTTATTATCGAACGCTCTTTAATATCTCAGGTCATCAGCGTCCCATTCAATTCAGGGCGTGAAACGACCCACAAATTTTGCTCAGAGGCCTCTTCTTTCAGGCGTGAGGTTCTTTATCCTGCCGTAAATGTACGACATGAGACCCACGGCTTTACCTCCCTTCCGAAAAAGCCATACTTAGGATTTTCACGCCCGAAAAAATGCATCGACCCTGGCCGGGATTGAACCCACGATCTTGGTCTATGAGGCAAGTATGATTACCACCAGGACCGATAATATTTTCTGATGAATTACGCGTTATCGAAAACCCGTCTTCCACGCCATTTTTTGAAAAGTGTTTAAAGCCCGTTTTTACTACTGAGGCACCACAGGCGGTAGACGTTGATGATACACGAGGAAAATGATAAATTCGGAAAGGATTTGAGGGGGAAGAAATGTTCCAGGCCCAATTTTCGGGTACCTTCCCGGCATTTGCCTTTTGTGAGGACTGAGGAAAACCTGGAAAACCCCTTAGCCAACGAGGATGGTCCTGAAATCGAACCCAGATATCCCACTCACGAGTACGGCGTTAACGACCTCGGCCACCTTTGGCAGTTTCCAGGACTGGCAGACACGTTAGAGCAAGTTCATGCACCTAATTGGGGCTGCTTTGAAAAAAAAAAAACTTTACCAAACTTGACCCAGTGTACTTCATGTATAAAAATAATTCTATATTTATTGACGAGGCATCGTACAACAATTAATTTATTTTAAATTTTAATAATGTTCTTAAATTTATGGTCATGTTTCGTATTTTAGCCACGTGAAATGTTTCTTAATATTTTTCTACAACATATTTTTATGACTGATGTATTGTTCTTTTAATGATCCACATTGGCTTCTTGAAATTTCCAGCTAATAAACGACAAAGACGCGCACAGGTACATACAGCGTTTCAGAAAGGAAGGAAATGTTAACACAGTGGAAGACAAAAATAATCCACAGCATTAAGGCGCCGACATTGGAAACATAATGCACCTAAACATGTTTTAAAATAAACCACATTACCATGTTTAAATATACAGTACACTTGAGACTTTATCTTGTAAATAATGAGTCACTCAATGGTTTGGAATGCGCGGTGCAGACAAGCACTAGCCCGCGATACCGACCGTGTTGGAATATAGCGACAGAACGAGGTGGCTTTGTAGGGTAATTGATGAACTGATATTTACTAACAACTGTAGAAATTATCGGGTAGTTTAAGAAAAACGTTAAAATTACAAGTTGGATAATTTACAGCGGCCTTTCAAAAAGTAACATCAAATAGAATGTTTTGAGATATTTAATTCTGTTATTTATATAACTGATGTGCTAATTTTCTATATTTATTTGCCTCACAACAACTTTATTCTACAGAAGAAAAAAAAAATTCCTCTAAAAGTAAATTTATGTTCATTTGAGGGAACATGGTCAGGGCTTAATGAGGGATACTGTACGATTTTATAGAAATTCTGTATTTCCGTGATACATGACACAGAGAGTTTTTTCTAACGTTTCTCCAAAATCATTGCTGTTTTTCTTCCGGTAGACACGTCGTTTTCGGTCAGGAATTTGAATCCTGTTTTCCTAATCAAATTTACTTTTGAGTAACTATATGTACTCAAGTCCGTTATGATGGTGTAGTGGTAACCATAAAATCCAAGATCGCGGGTTCAATTCCGGCCAGGATAGAAGCTCTGACCTCAACCCCATTGAGCATGTTTGGGACATGATGGAGAAAAATGTTCGTCAACGTGTTCCTGAGAGCCTCAACAAACTTCGGGAGGTTTTGCGTGAGCAATGGGAGGTCATACCACAAGAAAACCTAAGGCCCTTGATCCGCAGCATGCCCGTAAGGTTGCAAGCTGCGATACAAGCAGAGGAGCAAACATCCACTTCTCAGATTGTCACGGAGTGTTGAAAGTGTGTCATGTTACCAATGCAGATGTATTACCTTATGTTACCCTACAGATAAAAACGAAATCATTGTGAAATGTGATTAACTTGCACTCTATTCATGCTCATAACAATAAAAGAAATTATGGACTCAAAACGATATCCGAATACATAAAAAATAATATACCGAGGGTGCCAAAAATGTATACACGCTTTCACGGTAGATATCTATATAATATATTTCAAAGTTGAACGGAAAAACAACAGTAATTTGTAGTATGATGTTCTGTAAACAGATGTGACTCACATATGCATTATGATAGCGTTGCTACGTGACAGGTAAATCAACAATGAACAAATGAAGTCAAGATTATTGTAAACCAACAATGAACAAATGATGCCGAGATTATCTTATGATGTTCTGTAAACAGATGTGACTCACATAAAGTTATGCTAGCGTTGCTATAACAAAACTGAGTCAAGATTATCGTTTCAATAGCGAAAGTAATTTTGAAGTGGTATTGGTGTGGAAGTTCAAAGGCAATGGAAACGTGTGTACAGAACAGAACCGCCAACGCGAGTAACAATTGCTCGCATTCGAGACAAATATGAGTGAGACTCGTGGTAACGTATATTGTAGAAAACCAGCTACACTGGCAGCACTTCGGGAAGAAATTGAAACGGCATGTGACTGCAATCGCTGAGGACACTTTCGCAAACGTTACTCAATCAGCAGTTCAACGTACTCAGAAGTGTATCGACGCCGATAGTGGACATTTTGAGCAACTGTTGTAACTGTAAAAGTGTAAGATGATTAGTGCTCATCATTTTCTGTTTGTGGGTATTCAGTTTTGTTATGTTAACACAGTTTTTTTCTTTGCTTAAAGTGTGTGTGTGTGTGTGTGTGTGTGTGTGTGTGTGTGTGTGTGATTTTAAAAGTAACTACTTGTTAAAGTGACGTGATTTAAGCAAGTTTATAGGACATTTAAAAAGAAAAATAAATAAATAAAATGAAATATATTTAGGCGAAAATAAAACACAGGGAAAGCTAATTTTTTTTACAATTATGTTAATGAGACGAAATTAATAAAATGAGTTGGGAAGTAATTATTTAAACATTATAACTATACTTTTAAATTTGATAAGTTTTATAAAATGTTTATTTATTAATAAAAAGAACTAATATTAAAAGGCATAAATAATAATAATAATAATAATAATAATAATAATAATAATAATAATAATAATAATAATAATAATAATAGTAGTAATGTATACTCGAACTTAAGAGGAATTAAATTATAGAATAAGCTAAGTATTAGAGTATAAATTGCACAGCATATAAATAAAATTGTTTTGTATTTAATTAATAAGAATTAGGTAGCTTACTTGTGATACAGAAGAAAGAAAATTTAGATAAATTATATTTGTACTGGATACCAGTACATTTTCGCCGGAAACGATTGAAACAATTGTTGTTTTTACCTAGTAAGTAAATAATAGTGTAGTTTTGTAGTTCGTATTTTTGTTTTAACTGCTGGCTACCAGTTGTAAGTCAGTGCTGGCTTCCAGCATGTATGGGGATCAATAACTTAGTTTAGTTTTATTGTATATATTAAAGTAGATATTTTATAGTATTTTTTATTATTTACCTCTTATTTTCTTTCTTCATTTATTTATTTTAATCTGTTTCTTTTATTTTTAGTTAGGTTTTAGATTTAAATAAATCTGAACAATAATAGTGTAACAAATGTAAACATGTAATTTGTGAAATAAATGATGAAAGTTCTGGAATTCACGTCCTGGTGCAGGAAACAAAGGTTCAGGTATGTAGTAATACAGGTTTTTATTATTTTTTATCTGAATACATAAAAATGGTTGCAAAATGTTTAAAAAGTATTTAATGTTAAAAATGGAATAAAACAATTCACATATAATAATGCGTAAAATTTAAAAAAAGTTTAAAAATGTTAGGTGTTGCGGGTTTTTTTCCTCCCTCGGTGTATGTTGGGCTGATTATTTTTTAAATTAAAGTAACATTTTAAATATTGACAATAATCATCAGATATGTGCTTACAGTTGTCATACAAATCAAATGGAAAGCGTTTAAGTGCGTGTAAATGCCCCTAATATTACAGTTTCACAGGAAGGCCAATGCTCTCTGTTGGCAGCATCAGTATCCACTTCTATTTCGTCACTGTCACAGCAGTTCGTTGTTGGCTTCTCGGATGTCCGCTTTGTGTTTCATTATCATCAGCGGGCAGGTGTTACTCGAATTCTTTCTCTAGTGTGGGAGCTTCTCTCACGCTGCAGCAAAACTCGTATGGTTTATCCAGCACTTTGCCGCGTGTAAATAAGCCAGTAGTGTTGTTTGCTATGTCCCATTAATGGCAGTGTAAACCGCATCAAGTAATTCTCTCTTACTGTCGTGTTATGTCACTTAGTCTTTAGACATTAGCAGGCCTTGGAAGAGTAAAAACACTAGAGCATCGAAACCTTGCTGAGCTCTAAATCTTTTAATCTGACACGCTCTGCCTTTTAATATCTCGTTTTCATGGAACCTTGCCGCTAAAAGGGCCTCTGCTCTGCTGTATAAGTACAGTTTCAATAATTAATGGTGCAGCTTTACAAGGACTGCAGGCAAATTCTATGCTGTGATCCGCAAACAAAACTTCCAAATTTCTCCACAGATATTTATTTAGTTTTTATTTTAAAGAACCACTACCAAATGTTTTCTGACATCTTTTCTATTACAATTATGCCGCAGTGTAAAGTGTATGCTCCTGTTTTAGTTTCAGAGGCAAATTCAAAAGGTTTGCGCCTTAATTAACATTTTGACTTTACAAAGACAAATAAAAATAACTTTTTTTCAATATACAGGATGAATCTAAAATCCTTTCCTGATTTCGAAACCATGACAAACATAGCGGAAACGCCTTTATTAATGGAAAGATTATATCTCCAAGTTTACATTCTTAATTAGCGCCATGGTGTAATTGTAGATTTAGCTGCTAAAGGGCAGAAATATTGAGCGTCATGTGCACATAAAACTTTCTGCGTGTTACAGTCCGCTAAATGCGAGTCCATTGTGACGGTACACGACGATTTCATAGGAAACATTAACAAGAACCACCTACAGCCAAAACAATTCGTGCATGGTACAAAGAGTTTGAAGCGAATGGCTGCTTGTGATGGACAGAGAACAGGCCGGCCAAGAGTGTCGGTTGAGACCGTTGAACCTGTGCGAGAAGCATTTATCAGGATGCTAAAAAGTCGACACGTCGCACGAGTCAGAAATGTCAGATTTGCAGCCAACTGTTGGGTGTATTTTATGTCAACGACTTAAAGTCAAACATACCGGACACAGCTGTCGTAGGCGCGAGTCCCGAGGATCACAATCGTCGTCTTCAATTCTGTGATGATTTTCAAGAGCGACTAGAAGATGACGGATTTGCTGAGAAACTGATTTTTAGTGACGAGGCCACGTTTTATGTGTCCGGCAAAGTGAACCGTCACAAAGTGCGCATTTGGCCTGGTGTTGTGATAGAACACTCCGTGATTCCCTTACAGTCAAAGTGTTTTGTGCTGTTTCTTCGTCAAAAGTGTAAGGCCTATTTTTCTTTGCGGAGAAAACTTGCCGGTCCTTTGTATCTGGACGTGCTTCAACAGTGGTTAATCCACAATTACACACAGATAGCCAGGTCTTTATTTACCAGCAAGATAGGGCTCCATAAAGTCCGTGAGTATCTCGATGGTGAAATTCTTCGTCGTCAGATTGGACGTGGTGTTCGAGATGACTCTCTTCTTCATCTGTGGTCTCCAAGATCACCTAACATACTCCCATGTGATCTTTTTCTTATGGGGTTATGTCAAAGATCGTGTGTTCTTGCCGTCATTTGTTTTAGCACACAGCGAGAGAGGATCACGCATGCATTCGCTGATATCGGCCGTCACATGTTGGGACGTGTGTGGCCAGACTGTATAGAGCATTAAGATAATTTCTGCAAAACATGAAAAATCCCTTTTACAAAACATTTTGTTATAATGTTAAATATCCAGCATTTTAAGAAAAATTGCGTCTTTGAAATACGTTTTTCTGGAACTATGCACTACAGAACACAAAATTATTCATTATCTCCTTTTTGAAACTTTCTTAATTGTACATAACCAATATTTATTTATTTAATTAATTATTTCATTAAACATGTATTTAAATACCTGTGTTCACTTAAAAATATTGAAATACACTTTAAAATGGAACATTTATCAGTTTTAAAAACACATTGTCCGATATCACCGTACAAAACTTAAAACGTCTTTAACGCGCGATGGAGGATTGTTAACTTATAAAGCATGCACAGCCTTTCTTGTTGAAACGTGAAACTCGCACTGAAGTTAACCGTTTAGCACACTGCCGCTGCACGTGTAGTGTTAATCAACATGGATTGTAAAAATACTTAAAATTGACTATAAGATGACGAAACAAAACATTTCCAAAAGTTCCCCCTTAGTACAAAATGATATTTAATACAGACCTATGTACAATAAACTGCCTATAAGTAGCTTTCACTTAATATTAAGTTGGTTTATATATTCTGAAACATTTCAGAGCTATTTATTTCGAAAGTTAAGAAATGTTTTAAATTAATTCATTCTTAGCATAACTAATAGTAATAAATCAGTCATGTTTTGCAACAGGCTTATTTTCTACTGTCTCTATAAGTTAAAAAAGTCTGCACTAAATATAAATATAGATACGGCTTCATGTGGACTGGCCTATGTACTTTTCTCATATATGAGTAACAATCATATATTTATCAAAACCAAGGTTGTTTTTTCTGCTAAACTTTCAATCAATGTGGAGTGATTATGTGGGTGCTAGATATGGGCTGTAGGGTCACATTCCTCGATAAAATTCTTAAATATTATTGCCATGTTTTTAGTGACTATTCTTTCTTCCCTTTTACCACTCCCTGAATTTCCTTTAGGAAAGAGGAACGATAGTAAAGATCCATGATTCCATCCCTCTGTGACAATGGATTGCAATGCTTCTTCCTGATTACCTTGGCAGCATTCCAGATACTGCGGAAATAGGTCGCTTGACGCTGCAAAAGAAATCGGGTCACTTTACCTTGCTCTGACCTTCGTCAGGTGAATTTTCTTGTGAATGATTTCAAAGTCAGCTGTAACAGAAAGCGGACATTTTCTTTGAACTGCAGGTAGCTTTCATTGAGTAATTCATGTCAACAAGAAAGAGGGTGATATATTAAGAGAAGCTTACGAGGGTAAGTTATAAATTGATGTGGGGTTCTACATGTTAAAATGAGGCACTTAAGCCTATTGCCAATAGATGGCAAAATTAGACCGGCGGCGATACACGAAAAAGTCGATGTTTACAATAGCGAAACACCCAAGGTGTGCAGAAGTTCTGTGAAGGGCGAACACGTGTAGAAGACCGCGTCGGCCGGCCAACGGTTGTTGTTGATTTGTTTTATTTACGGACGCTCTTTAACATCTCAGGTCATCAGCGTCTCATTCAATTCAGGGCGTGAAACGGCCAACAAATTTTGCTCAGAGGCCTCTCTTTCAGGCTTGAGGTTCTTTTTCGTGCCGTAAATGTACGACACGGGACCCAGGGCTTTACTTCCCTTCCGAAGGAAGCCATACTTAGGATTTTTCGATCCTAGCCGGGTTTGAACCCGCGATCTTGGGATTCGAAGGCAAGTATGTTATCACTACGCCACCAGGACCGACGCCAGTCAACGGAGATTGCCACAGAGGAATATGAAAATAAAAGGATAACTATTGACATTATAGCCACTGCTATTGATTGAACACACGACATGCATGATAGATTAGATTTTCACAAAGTCTGTGCACGATAGGTGCCGTGCAGTTGACCCCAGAACTCAAAAAGTCGATCCTGGTGGTGTCTCCTAGACCCAAGATCGCTGGTTCAATCCTGGCCAGGATCGATGGATTTTTTCGGGCGTAAAAATCCTAAGTATGGCTTCCTTCGGAAGGGAAGTAAAGCCGTGGGTCCCGTGTCGTACATTTACGGCACGATAAAGAACCTCAAGCTTGAAAGAAGAGGCCTCCGAGCAAAATTTGTCGGCCGTTTGACGCCTTGAATTGAATGGGACGCTGATCACCTGAGATGTTAAAAGAGCGTCCATAAACAAAACCAAATTAAAAAATCACAACTCAAACTGCAAAGAACGGGTCTTGGAATTACAGCATCTCAATCGCTGCCACGATGAAGGACTTGCTCGAACTGTCACAGGCGAGGGAGTCTTGGGTTCACCATACCAGTCCCAGACGAAGCCGTGTGTCAGTGCAGTGGAAAGATCCTGCGTCACCTGGGGGAGAGGCGGGGGGGGGGGGGGGTTAAAGTGACACCTTCAGCGAAAGCGATCAGGACTATGGCGTGTTTGCTCTTTCATGACAATGCGCTTCCTCATACTGCCAACAAGACAAATGGTGGAAATCCTCCAGCATCCTCCGTATAGCCAGGATCTAGTTCCAAGTAATTTCCATTTGTTCGGTCCTCTAAAACATCTTTTGGGTGAACATTTCCCCGACGACTGTAGAAAGGAAAGTCACCGCCTGGTTCCAACAGTAGTCCATTCATTTTAGGGGCTTGTGAAACAACGGGACAAGTGCCTCGATGGCGTTTTATTATGTAAATAAAAATATTTTTCAAATCAGTACCCTTATATTTGTTTAAGTTTTATATATGACTTGTATTGTATTTTCAACGTTAACCAAAACCGTTTGGCAGTTATTTTTTTTCCCCCTAAAAAATTTACGAATAAACTAAAAAATGTTTCCAACATTTACCTTTTCACATTTACCAGCAATTGTTTACAGATGTCAAATCAAGACATTGGTTTAACTTCACAAATTCAGAATTTGATTGATTGACACTGATGTAATCTCTATATATACTAAGAGAAATACATTTTATTAAAATATTTCAACCCGTTTTGAAAATATGGCCATCCAAAACACAAAAAGAAAGAAAAAATATCAAATGATCAAAATATTTTTTATTTGCTATAACAACTTTCCTAAATAAGATATACAGGTGGGAGAGGTGATGTTGTTTAATCATTTTTATGGACTTTCCTATGATAAGCAACAATATAAGGGCTGTAATGACTTTTTTTAAAAAAATAGCGCGTCTTCAAAAATATTTAAAACAAAACATTTTTCATAAATATTACTTACATAACTTTTTAAAAGAAATTAATAGGTTTTTTTTGTGCCAGTCAATATATTAACTTCTGTTCCTTGAACTATTAATGGTTCACCTAAATCTGTTCACTAAATCACCCTGGTAATTTTGTTACTGTGTTATTAGGAACAGCATACCTTTCTATAGACGCATTCGAGGCGAAATTTCTTTGCAATCCTCTGGTTCCGTCCCTACCTAATCTTACAGGTCGAAACTGGTTCGATAGCAAGTTCTGACTTGCAATCTGAGCAGGTAAATTTCCGACACTTTGTGGTTACCTTGCCTATTGGTATGTGCACACCCCTCTGCCAGCTTGAGGAATACACAAACGCTTCCACGTGTCTGCATTCCAGAGGCTTTGGACAAGACGTAAGCTTGTTGTGAAAATTGAGTGTAAAGTTTAAAGAAGTGACTTGATGCAAAGTTTACAAATAACATCTATTGTTTTCCCCTTCGATGTTAGCAAATACCTCAAGTGTTATTCTATTTAAAATAGAACACCTTTTTATTGATTACACCGTAATAGGCGTAAACGTTAAAAATAAATATTTTAAAGAGCTCGCTCGGATGAATAAGTAATATTGTCTAATAACCCAAGGCAAAATGTTTTTTCTATCCGGGTGGATATATTTAGGAGGAAATGAGCATGTTTCTGTACATTTGGGACTGGTAGGACCCGTTTTCATTTTGCCTTTTGGGGGGGGGGGTGAGGGTTCTGTTGCCTATTTTAGGGTTTAAAACATTTTTTTTTTTGACTGTTTTGGATCGCTATTGATTTTTCTGCGATTATTTAAGCATTTTAAAAAGCATATAAAGAATTTAAATATATCGAAGTGAAAAACGTATTAAAATTTAAAGACATGTTCACCTGACAAAAATATCTATTGAGAGAATCTTTTCATATATTTATTTCTTTTCAAGCAGTCAAAAACTTTCTCCTCAACTCTTTCACTTAAGCTCTTTAAATAGCAGAACCTTCATTAGTGAAAAGAACGGGCGGCTTCCTTAGACATAAGAATATCTTATAAAAATATAAGAAACAATTAAAACATTTTTACAGGTATAATTTCCTACGCTAAAATGTAACTTTGCAATATTTTGTTGACATAATTGCGTAATGTACAGGTGGTATTAGTTTCATTGTTATCACTTCTGGTTCCCACCTGAGAGAGGTGGGCAAGTTGAGACATGTTCAGTTCCGCCTACAGCAAAATGAAGATAACACGCGACGAACAACTGTTGCTCTGAAATTCTGTTTTCATCTCAACAAATCTTCATTTAAGGCCTATGGAGAGTTTGTTCTTCCCTATAGCGCAGCTAGAAGATGATTTAAAAAAGTTTAAAGAGAGGAGGCAATAAATTTCAATGGAAGGTGAACCTGTATCCACTTTATGCCCTAACGGAGGTAAACATTAACACCGCTTAATGGGTGTACTGCCACGAGTGGCCGAGGTCGTTAAGGCGCTGATTTGTGAGCGGAAGGTCTGGGATTCGAATACCACCAGAACCGTCCTCCCTGATTGAGGTTTTTTTCAGTTTTCCTCAATCCTCATAAATGGCAAATGCCGGGGAACTACTGTAAACTTAGACCTGGAATGTTTCCTTCCTGAAAAAATCCTTTCCCAATGTATCATTTCATTTCATGTATCAGTGTCCATCGCCAGTGATTGTGAGAGAGGGTCATCAAATAAACCTCCACGGATGGCCGAGGTCGTTAAGGCGTGGACTCATGAACGGGAGGACTGGGGTTCCAGTTCTACCAGGACCCTGACTAAGGTTATTACTACGTTTGCCTCAGCCCTCATAAATTGTAAAGTACGCTAAACTTAGCCATTACCTTCTTTTGTCCACCTCCTGTGGTGCCTCAGTAGTAAAAACAGGCACCATTTTAAACACAATTGAAAAACGAAAATCATCGAATTACATTAAGGACTCTTTCAGTAATTCTGAAAATTTCACTGGGTGCAACCACATGTTGGTAACTGAAAAGTTGCACGTGAGACGTGTTTGTGCTCGGTGGGTTTTAGAACTGCTGATACCCGAAAAAAGACGTTACAGAAAGATGCAGAGTTTCTGCTGAGGAAACCTGGCTACATCATTTCGATCATGAGATCAAACAGCAAAGCAGATATGTTCAAGGAACGTTTTAGCAACATGTCATACCTGCACGGAGATGTCCTGAAAACTCTGCAAGGCCGTATCACACACATATCCCTGCAACAACTGAATGCTGCACACGATAATGCACGGCCGCACATCGCAAATGCTTCTGCTGAGTATCTCACAAAAAGAAATTTGAAGTGTGTGCTTCACTCTCCCTAAACTCTAGATTTATTGCCGTGTGATATTTTACTTTTCTTCATATTGAAGAAACACTTCTTGAGTGGTGTTTTCCATCATTAGGAGCAGTGGTGAAGGCTGCTGATGCGGTACTGAAGAACGTGTCCAAAAATTATCTCCAGCAAGTGTTTGAAAACTGGCAGAAAGGCTGGAACAGATGCATTGCATCCAACGGGAACTACTTTGAGAAATATCGTCAAAATTATGAGGACGAGTGAAGATCTGCGGTCAAAAAATGTATTATCTTTCTTTATTGAACATCCATTGATTTTTATAATTACTTTTCGTTGAAATCTTCCAGCACTCACACGCGGTTAATTGCAAGAACCGCGAAATTAAACCATACTTGCCGATTGTCTTTCTTTTTCCCCATTAACGAAAATAACAAAACCTACCTCTTGTCCTTCTCGCTAAGTGATTTTGTTTCAGAAGCAGTTCAGTTTTCTTCTGTGCACACGTTTGTGACGCAGTTGGGTGTATCAAAGTTCCTGCGTTATTAACCGCAACCAGCAGTAATAAAACAGAAATTTCTGACCACAACTTTGAACACTTAGATAAATAAATATTCTGTTACAACAACCGCAGTAAAGATATTGAATTACATATAAAATGTTATATGGGTTCATTGAACTCCGTCCGTTTACACCAGCTGAATGTCTCGAAATTTCAGCCCTTACTGAACTTAGTCGAAATACACACACGTGTTTAACATATCAGAATTTGGGAGGCTAATAAAGATTATGATTTTGGGAAAATCGTATTTGAAATCGAATAAGTACAATAACTTCAAAAATGAATATAAAATCCAAATTATTGCCTTATTAATTAATGAAATGAAATCAGTTATGGCATTACTGTGTGATATTGGGGAAACAAAATTAGAATTTTTGCAATCTATAAGTATCACAAAAGAGAAACCATATTTATATAATTATTATTATTATTATTATTATTATTATTATTATTATTATTATTATCATTATCATTATTATTATTTTGAAGTTATAATTAAGATTAATTTCTTCCCAGCTTTTACAAAATGTTATTGCCTTACTCTTAGAACCATTTACGAGGTGGTATCCAGAATATTCGGGACTGGTGCTACCATCTGGTCAAAAACTTGCTTTGAGACTAATGACCGCCATCACTCTCGAAGTAGTTCCATTCCACACGTATGCACCGGTCCCAGCGATTCTGCCATTTTCCAAGTGCATGTTCTTTGAGGGTATTTAGCACAAACAGCGTTTCTTCTTGAATCCTCTCAATTGTGTCGAACCGACGTCTTTCAACTTGATTGGGAAATAGAGCGAAGTCTCAAGGTGCCAAATCAGGCGAGTACGATGGGTAGGGGAGAACCGTCATGTTGTTTTTCGTCAAAAAGCTCCTGGTGAGCAAGGAATTGTGACGGCGTATTATCGTGATGCAACAGTCGGTTCCCTTGTCGCCAAATTTCGGGCCGTCGTCTCCGCACATTTTCACGGAGCCTTCGCAAAACGTCACAGTAGTACGTGAAATTCGCTGTTTGATTTGGTGCGACGAATTTTTTGTGCACAATCCCCTTGGTATCAAAGAAAACGAGGAGCATGCTCTTCACTTTTCTCGTTTTTTTTTTTTTTTTTTTTTTTTGGGTGAGTTCGGGCTCTTCCGCTGGGAGAATTGTCTTGTCTCAGGGTCATAAGCGTACATCCAGCTCTCGTCGCCGGTGATGACCCTGGACAAGAAAGTTGGGTCATCGGATACGGTAACGAAGCTCCATGCAAACTTCAACATGCTGCGCCTTTCTATCAGCAGTCAGGATCCTTGGCACAAATATTGCGGCGACACGATTAATGCGCAATTCATCAGCTAAAATTTGTTGGCATTTCCCAAAACCAAAGTCCACTTCATGAGCAAGGTCTTCAATGATTGGACGTCGATGCTCACGAACGAGGCGTGGAACTTTGGCAACAATGTCAGGCGTTGTGCAACTGACGGACCTACCGGTGTGAGCATCGTCTTCAATAGCTGTACGGCTAGCCCTGAACCTAGCATGCCACTCAAACACACGTGTACGGCTCATGCTTTGTCCCCCAAATACTTATTGGATCATTGCAGGGTCTCCGTAGCATTTCCCCCGAGATTTTGCACAGAATTTGATGCACACTCTCTGTTCTAATCTTGGATCTATCGTAAAATCGCCACACACTACACACAGAGTATCATGAAAAGTACTATAGAATCTCAACACATCTACCCAGCTGCATGAAACTTTAAACATTAACTCATCAGATGTACTAGTGTTGTCATCTAACGGTACTAAACTCTACTGCAACTACTGTCGAGATGGCAGCACCAGTCCCGAATATTGTGGATACCATCTTAGTATTTTCATCCTAAGATCAGTTGCCCAATTGGAAATATCATTGAGTTTGCTTTGTAAAAACTTCATATCGGAACTGTCGTTAATTTTTCTATAAACAATACAGTCATTAGCAAATAATACTACTTTGGAATTTATATTTAAGCAAACATCGTTAATATAAATAATAAACAACAGTGGCCCAAAAAGCTACCTTCCCGATAATTGGCATTTCGTCACCTACCCTAATTCTCTAGGTCCGCTCTTCTAAAAAAGTTTTAAGTTTTATTTAATTCTAGTTCATTAAGCTTATAAAGAACATTAAGAAGTAAAACTACTCGAAAAACCTAAATTAAATTGCATAGAACAGTGGGTTGCACCACTTTTGACACAAGGAGCTGAGAATTAAACAGGAAAGATAGAACGACATATTTTGTCTGCGGAAATGAGAAATTCTTGAGACCTGCTGCTAGTTATTTTCACAGGCAGTAAGTGAGAAACACAGTAATTAGAGAACGACTAAACATCTTTAATACTAATGGGAACCACGTAATGCACAGCAAATTTCGTCTCACACCACTTCAGAATAGGCAGGAGACTGAAAAACAGCTTTCTGAAACCAGAACAGGCCAAAGGGCTGATCTTTATATATATATAAAAGAAAATCAAACAAAAGGCGCAGATTGGTAACTAAAATTGGTCGTATCTACAGTGACCATTATTGTCAATAAAACATTTTGGCGGATGTTTTTCCGACCAGCTGATCGATAAAGGATGGAACATATAGTTTCGGGTATTTATAACACAATATTAATTCTGTTATAAATCAAGGTGTAGAATAACTTTTAGATACTGTTTATTTAGTAAATTAAACATAATCATACAGATAAGGATTTCGGCGCAAGTACCGGACAAGTATATTAATTGAAGCGATAGAGAGATAACCGTTCTGTTTGCACATTGTTACCATTTTCAACATACGAGGGTGGGTCTATAAGTTTCCGGCCTAACCATTTTCTAGGTATGATAAAGACAAAATCTATATTTCACTTTTCAATGTAGTTACCCTTTATTGCAATACACTTCTCACATCTTTTAATTAAAATTTCAACACTCCCCCCAAAATAGTCAGAAGTCTTCCCTGCAAATGGGCATAAACAGCATCCACTACTTCTTCGTCACACTTAAATTTCCTTCCACGAAGATCATTCTTGAGTTTTGAGAAGAAGAAATAGTCACTGGGAGCTAGATCTGGGCTGTAGAGTGGATGGTCGATCTCCTTGAAGCCACGTTTCTTCACAGCTTCCTTTGCAACAAGAGCTGTGTGCACAGGCGCGTTGTCGTGAACAAGGCCCACACCACCACTCAGATTTCCTCGCCTTTTCTCTTTGATGGAAGCACATAGTCTGTGCAGTAGGTCAGCATAGTACTCCCCATTTACTGTGGTGTTCCTCTCCTTGAAGTCAATGAAGAGTATTCCTTCACAGTCCCAAAAGATTGTGATCATGATCTTCTTGGTTGACTGAGTGACCTTGGCCTTTAGAGGCGGTGCTTCGCCGGGTTTACCCCACTCCATTGATTTTCTTTTGGACAAGGGAGCATAGTAGAGGACCACAGTTTCATCTGCTGTAACAATGGTTTGCAGAACTTCTCTCTCGTTGTCACGGCAGAGCTCCAAAAATGCCTGACAACAGATTACTCGTTGCTGCTTTTGGACTGAGGAAAGAAGTCTAGGCACCCGGCCTGCACTAACCTTATTCGTGTTAAATGTTCATGAATAATTCGAAGGACTGTTCTTTTAGAAAGGCCCAACCTTGCTTCTATTTGTGTAACTTTGAGCCACCGGTCTTCTATAATTTCTCCTTCCACAAGAGCGATGTTTTCATGAGTGAGCACCTCCAAGGGCCGACCTGCACGCTCTTCCTCTTCAATGTTTTCTCGACTCATTGGAAAAAGTTTGGCCCATTCTTGTATGATAGAATATGAGGGGGATACTTTCCCATATACACAGTCCAATTGCTGTTTAATTTCATTTGGAAAACTTAATAACAGCTCGATACTCTATTTTGAACATGTCACAATCTTCTACACATAGACTTCTTTGTCAATTATATCTGAACAACTGAACACAGCGGAACGGAAGTTGCTGCAATTATTTACTTAACAGATAAGATATGAAACCAGATAAGGCCTTTGTGAAGGCGATAATCCTTATCGACGAGGCTGGAAACTTATGGACCTACCCTCGTACGACTGAGCACAACACAAAGAAAGTTATTGCCACTAATGTCCAAATTGCTGCTACCCGAATAGGAATAATCAGGTAATACGTAGAGGCTATGAAGTTCGTATATAAGGGAAAAATTCCTTTACTTGTATTAATTCTTAAGGGTCACTTGTAAACTAGGTTTATTTTATCTTACAATAAATATATAGTTGATAAAGGAAAGACGCAGACGATTTAATAAATATTTATTATATATAAAAACACCATCACTTGGGAAAAAATGGCATCCTAAAGCTGATTTAATAAAAACATACAATTTTCTTGTTCACACTGTAAAATAGTCACTGTATTCGTATGCAAACAGCAGAGACCTCTGCTCTCTGGGGTAGTACTAAACGGTCCCCGCTGCGCTTCTGTCGGACTTGTAAACAACTGCGAATCGTGTAGAGTACTAAGCACTAACATTGAACAACAACATTTATGTGTACCTTCCAGTAATTTCTTATGTATTTTCATACTCAAGAGTTCAAATATGACCTTGGTTTTTATCTAGAACACTTATATTATTATTTTAAGCAAATCACATATTTTACTTATTCAGGGTCAATTATTTAAAAATAAGATTGGTACTACGCTCATATTTTAAGCAAATCACATATTTTACTTTTTCAGGGTCAATTATTTAAAAATTAGATTGGTACTACGCTCATCATATAATGATTTGATTTTGTTAAAGTAGCTAATTAACATACCTGGAAATATTGGCAGGTCATTTTTCAACTTATCCGTTGTTACTGTTATTTCTGTAGTATTCAAATGTTTTTGTAACTTCCTGAAAGGTTCAATAGTAATGTGCTGGTATATGTTTTTATTCAATCTGCAGTAAGGTTTATACTTAATTATAGTTGGGAAGTAGTGAAATTTCACTGTTTGTAGCTTGTATCTATATACACATGAACTTAATGGACTTTTTTTTTTATTATTGCTTTATTTACGGACGCTCTTTAACATCTCAGGTATCATCGTCCAATTCAATTCAGGGGTGGAACGGCCGATGAATTTTGTTCAGAGGCCTTTTCTTTCAGGCTTGAGGTTCTTTATCGTGCCGTAAATGTACGACACGGGACCCACGGCTTTACTTAGCCGTGCTTAGGATTTTTAAAACCCAAAAAAATCAACCTTCTGGCCGAGTTTGTACTACCGATCTTGGGTTTAGGAGGCAAATGTGGTTACCACTACACCACCAGGACCTACTAATGGAATACATATCAACCTATTAAAATACACGTCAATCTATTTAATTATATTTCTGTCTTATTAAATGTATTTCATTCTAATTAAATGTATGCTAATGTAATAAAATACACGTAATTCTAATTAAATTACGAATAAAATACACGTCAATCTATATATTTAAATAAATTTCTAACTTATTACATACACTTCAATCTAATTAATACATATCAACATATATAATGCATTTCGGTCTAATTTAATATATTTAAACCTGTTTTTATGTATTAAACCTAATTAAATATCTGGCAACCTAATTTAATACATCTCAATCTACTTAAATATATTTCAACGTAATTAAATATATTTCAATCTCTATAATACAGATCAACCTAATTAAATACATTTAGATCTAAATTAAATGCATTTCGATGTAAATTAAATAAATGCTCACCTAATAAAATACATGTCAACCTAATAAAATACGTGTCAACCTATTTCAATACATTTCAAACGTATTAAATGCATATCAACCTAATAAACTACCATGTCAACCTAATTAAATATCGTGCCAACCTATTAAATACCTATAAACCTATTTAAATATATTTCAAACTATTAATACATATCAATATAATTTATCACATTTCGATCTAATTAAATATTTGTCAATCTAATTATATACCTATATTCTAATTAAATATCTCATAACATAATTTAATTAATTTCAGTATAATTAAATACATGTCCACCTAATTGAATATATCAACCTAATTATATACACGTCAACCTATTTAAATATACTTAAATCTTATTAAATACATTTCAGTATTATTAAGAATATGCTAAACTAATAAATACATGTCAAGCTTATGAAATACTTGTTAATCTAATTAAATACACGTCAACTGCAAAGCCTAGTCTATGAACTAAAGTTCCTATTAAATGTTTTTAACTATTACGGAACAGCACTCAAAGATTGGTACAGGTAAGTTACTTCAATCATGGATGGTTCTGTTTAAGAACGAAACATTTCCTACCTCACTCTTAAGTTTAAGTCCTAGATTCTCCCATAGCATTTATTTATAAAGTGCACCAAATCTCTCTTTTTGCAAGTACTTGCTAAGGATTTTCAAACCAGGCCGCGCACACTTTCGATGATCATTTCAAAATTAGTAAGTAAAAAGTTCAAATGGGTAAGATGAAAGTGAATAATCAAAAACACTTTGCACCCAAGATTTTTATACGCTTTTACAGAGTGATTTATATAGAACAAACAGATTTGTTTCAAAACGAATGATGCTTATCTCAAATGTAGAGTATCTTGGGAGATTATTAACCTCTATAGAAAATGTTGAAAATATCATCTCTCCTGCATAAGGCATAAGGCATAACTCGTCCAATGTGAGATCTCGGTGACCTTGGAAATTATCGGTTGTCAAAGAACTTTCAATTAGCGGCATGGATTGATTTGATATATGGCACGTAGCGCCATCTTGTTGAAAATATACATGGCCTAGCTCTATATCATCCAGTTGTTCAACAACCCCATTAAAACCCTGCAGTACTCTCTACATGGTGTGATCAAAAGAAATGAACGATGTTTGCCTTTTTCACTCACCAGAGATTCAGTTGTTTCCAATTTGTTTAACTGTACCAGTATTGCATTTCTTCTTTGGTATGCCCTTCAAGTCGTTGCAATCGAATTCGTAGTCCAGTATTGCTTTACAAGGAAGAGCCCTTTTAATGTGTACTGCATTTTCACAGCGACTAGAACAAAATATCGAAACAGCTGACAAACGTAAAAGTCAACAATAAACAAGAATAAAGAGTAAAAATCTGCACATCTCGTGACAGGGAATCGAAACTTAAATATTCCGTTTAATTTGAGGTTAAACTCGGGACATTGGATGAATTTCCAGCCGAATAAATAAAGAAAGAAATAGACTATTTCTATTTAAATCATTCTGTAGTACATTGTCGTTTCATTATTCATAGTCTCATGCTCTAATATTACGTAAGAACTATTCACAAATATTCTTGAATTGTAACCACGTCCACCAAACTATTTATTTTTCTATGGTTCTCTTATCTGCAATCCAACTTAGCAGTACAATTCCTAAACATGTTTCTTATAATTAAAAGCTTCATAAACTTTTCATTATAATTAATTTTATATGGAGAGATGGCGAAATAATTTTAGATCTACGAATGGCGTTCGGAAATTATTTACAATAGTAGTTTTTGTATCTAATTTATTATGTAACATGATTAAATGCACATGAAATTTCTCAGTATACTCCCCACCAACGTCAATGCATCATCTTCCTGGTAATTTCATAATGACGTCACGAAACCATTATGCCTACGTCACCACTCGTAGACAAATGCCAGAATTTCCTCTTTGTTGTAGAATTATTATTATTATTATTATTATTATTATTATTATTATTATTATTACCTCGCAGCGAATCGTTCATATTGTTGAATAAAGCATAACCAGACGGAGCTAGATATGGTGAATGCCACGCAATAATGAACCCCAACAATGCCAACTTTACAATCGTAGTGCACCACCACGGGTGGCCGAGGTCGTTAAGGCGCGGAATCGTGAGCGGGAGGTTTGGGGTTCGAATCCCGCCAGGATCGTCCTCCCTGACTGATATTTTTTTCTCCCAGGTTTTCCTCAGTCGTCAAAAATGGAAAATGCTGGGGAGCTACCGTAAACTTAAGCCTGGAACGTTTCCTTAATTAAAAAAGAATTCTTTCCCAATATATCATTTCATCTCGTGCATCACCAGTATCCACCGCCTGTGGTGCCTGAGTAGTTAAAACAGGCGAGGGGAAAAAAAAAAAGATCGTTATATTGCTGGTGTGGGACGCGCATTGTCATGCTGGAGAATCACTCTTGTAGAGCCGTAATCTATATGGCAATCACCTGATTTCACACAATAATTTTTTTAAGCTTTTTGTTCAGTGTTAAGCACACTGTCTAAGAATTATAACTATGCCTAATTGATCAAAATATTTTCGTTTAATGGTTAGGGAGACGATATTTTGTTACAGTATTTTATAATGTTCAAATACTTAAATCAGAGATAGGTTAATCTATTTGGAGTATTTCTGTACACGAGACACTTGTAGCTGTATGTTGCCAACTGGGTAAAACAGCATGCAGTTTATGTCCCTGTTTAATACCAAACCGCATCAAACGATTTCGGCGCAAGTACCGGAGAAGTATATTAATTGAAGCGATAGAGAGATAACCATTCTGTTTGCACATTGTTACCATTTTCAGCATACGACTGAGCACAACACAAAGGAAAACGATAGCCAGTAATGTCCAAATTGCTGCTCCAAAAACGTAATGCAGAAGTTGGTAATACCATTAAAGCTCTATTATAGCCGTCCTGAAAATAAAAGAGCAACTAACGATGTGTCTTTTGACCCACTTCTGAGCATGTTACAGAAATACAAAATAAAGCCCTGATGTTCGCAGAATGGCGTTGTGTTTTTTGTGTGTTTTTGTTTAAACGCGTTTTATTAGCCCAAGCTTTTGCACGGTTTCGATAGAATGAACAAAAATCGAATTGGCAAACAAGTATAGCGTGCATAACAGTAGCGCAGCGCTGCGGCAAGTGCTTTGCACAAATAGTAACGCTAGCGACTCCAAGCGGCGAAAGAGATACACTGCGATAAAAACAAGCATAGTTATACAAATAAGGTGAGTCAAAAATAAACCGGAATTTTGATTTTACCGCTTGTGAGTACTACATAGCGAGACATGCTTTTGAGACGTTATGTGTGGCGGTTTCCGCAATAGTGGGAATATCCAATCCACCTCTCATAGCCGTTTCGTTCCTCAGCATCATGCCAGATCAAAAATGTAGGCTAGTCGCATTTTTAAAGCTTTTGGTGCGCGAGGGTGCCTTTGGGCAAAAATTAAGGGCGAAGTTTCGGATAAGAAACAAGTGCACAAAAGTAACACAGTAGGTTTAGAAAATTCGGAAAATGTAAGCCACCGACATTGACCACATGCGAACATAAAGTAAACAAACATTCGTACTGTTCATGACCTTATCAACTGTGACCGACTTTTGACAGTTTCTGAAATTAGGATAAGTATGGAAGTGTCAGGGCATCATTTCAAAAGTCTCGGCACGGTGGGTTCATTAAATTCACAGTGACAATGTAAAGGGTGCACGCGTGGGAATGTGTCAGCGGCGTTTAGCTGAATGTCGGTCGGTATCAAGTAGAAAACGTTTTGCACCGAATGGTTACTTGCGATAAAACAGGCACACCACACTATGACATAGCGGGGTCAGGGACTAGCAATGCATTGTGGAAGGTTAAGAACAGCTTTAGGGATATGGATAGGCAGCAAACAATGACGCATTGCAAGAAGATGATTTCGCTAGATCATCTGTGTGGGGTATTGAGTAACTCATCAAAGCAAGGACTAAATTAAATAATCAAGGGCTCATGTGGCTTAGGTCACCACTAAAATGGGATGATAATTTGCTGCATCTGTGAAGGGGGGCGGGACATCATGGAATTATACAAACACTGGCTAAATGTAAGGATACGGAATGGAGGGAAGAGTGTATAGATAAGTATTGAGACATGCAACATTGGCCACCCATAGGGAAAATATTGTTGTTGAGTCATTGGTGTTGCCATTGTAGTAGGTACAGCCTTGTTGTGTTACTCATTTTCCTGCGTTTTATATTTTAAGTCTGGAAAGCGTGAACGTTCTTGTAAGTGATGGAGATTCAGGGAGAGCAGTTGCGTGCGATGCTCTTGCGCGATTTCAATGAAACACAGTCACTTGAGCGTTTGAGGGGGACTTTTCCCATCTCTTGATACTGTGTTCCGCTAGTTTGGAGAACTAAAGAGGGGATGAAGAGAAGAGTGGCAGACCAACAACAGTAGTAACTGAGAAAAACTGTGGAAACAATGATCAGGGAAGATCCAAGACTAACCTGCATGAACTTTGAGCTGGCATTAACGAATGTTTCAACCAACCTTTACGAGCACCTTCATGTAAAAAAATCTTCAAGACGGATGTCCCATAATTTGTCTGAAGCAGATAAGCTCCACAGGGGGGAATGATGTCAAGAAATGAGCAAATGTAGAAAGTCTCGCCGTGTTTCAGATCTTGTTACGGGTGACGAAACATGGATATATCAGCCAATCCTCTTAACAAATCCATTTCCGAGCTAGAATTATCATTTCGATAACTATCTGTTTGATAGTGAAGTTCAAAATTGCTCAACAGATGGCGGCTTGCTTTTTTTTCATGTAGTTTCTGTAGCTGTCGCCAGACGGCTCTTACACACCACTGACGTCAAATAAGAGCAAGATACAGGATCAGCTGGTTGCCACTTGAAGTAGGTTATTTCCACTCATTACTGATAAATTCGCGTTTTGAAGTACATCAAAGTTTACTATTATAATAATTGTAATAATATTATTATCCCCTCCTTAATCTAATGGTTAGCATTGCTGACTACTGGTCGGGAAGCCCGGGTTCGATTCCCGGTACATTCTTAGGAATTTTTATAAGTTAGGGAGATCGGAAAGCGGTTCACCATACCTCGTGAGGACAATTGGGGAGGTGCCGGCGTGCTGAGAGTGCATTTTGCACCAAATTTGTAGAGAAGTAAACTATGAAATATTTTGATTTCTCTATCGTCTAATTCATGAACAGGAGAATGAATAGGGTTAGAAATCAATCTAAATTAAGATCATAGTGTCTATTGTTAAATTGACAGAATATTTTAAAAGTCCAATTATTGTGATTATATGATGGATCAGAAATATTGAAAATTCAAGTTAAAATGCATTGGTTGACTTGTTTCATTAACTATTGGTATAAATAATATCTCATCAATACTTTTTATCCCTCACATAATACCTATAAGATGATTATATAAGTTGACATGTATTTAATTAGTTTTACGTTTTTTCTAGATTGATGTGTTTTTAAATAGATTAAGTTTTTTTAGTTAGATGAATAACTTTAATTATCCTCAGTCCTCATAAACGGCAAATGCCGGGTAGTTATCCTAAAATAGAACTGGAACGCTTCCATCCTTAAAAAATCCTTTCCCAATATATTTTTTTGGCTGCTGTTTACCCCCGTTTTTACTACTAAGGCACCACAGGCGATGGACACTGATGATACATGAGATGAAATGATATATTGGGGAAGGATTTTTTTTTTAAATTTTTAAGCAAGGAAACGTTCCGGCCTAAGTTAGGGTACTTCCCCGGCATTTGTCATTTATGAAGACTGAGGAAAACCTGGGAAAAATACCTGTCGGTGAGTACGGTCCTGGCGGGATTCTAACCCCAGACCTCCCGCTCACGAGTTCGCGCCTTAACGACCTCGGCCACTCGTTGCGGTTTCCCAATATATCATTTCATGTCATGTATCATCAGTGTCCACCACTTGTGGTACATCAGTAGTAAAAGCGGGCGTTAAACACTATTAAAAAAAATAGATATCTGACCTTTGAGAAACCGGACCTAAAAGAAGCATTCATTGGAAGGCATGTTCGACAGCAACGAAAGTGCATCAGCGTTCTTGCTCAACTGGCTGGAACCCATTCCCACTCTTATCTTCGACAATAGGATTAAGGGGGGAAATGTGTGTACCCCAATTGTACTAAATTTGGTTTCAATAGATTAAAAACAAATCTTAATTAATTTCTTGACGTTTCACATTAAATACAGGCACAGAACAAAACATTATTCCAAAAAACACTCGGAATTTTCCGTAAGATGTTCATGAAATTTGGAAATGTTTAATCGTCACAGATTCTGTCTTTTTTTTAGAGGTACTTGTTATTTATTTATTTTTTAAAAATTAATTTATCCTTAAAAGGACACGTTTTAAATAGAAGCATTTGTTAATTCCCGAGTAAAAAAAGCCAAAAAAGTTTGTTGTTAATTTCTTTAAAACACTTTTACTGTTCTTTGTAATTTGATTTGTGTGCTGCAGACGTTTATAGCAGGATCTCGCGAAAACAAGTGAACCACGTCATGTAGACGTTTCTGCTTCGGTGCTTACATCAGCAGTGGTCGTGTGTCCGGATGTACCACTTGCTGACATTGAGACAATGTCAACTTGCTGTGTTGTGCATTCCCGGTATCGTTGACGGGAGGAAGTTCTGCATTATCTACGTTATACTATACAACACTTTTTCATCCTCCATTCCGCCCCCCCCCCCAAGTTATTTTCTCTTCTATTTAGATGCGACTATGTAATTGTTGTGTATTCATTGTTGAAAGCCAAAATGTACTCAATGAAACTATTGCTTATTTGCTGATATCCGGTAGCAGTATACGAACATGGTCCACAAGCTCACTATGACAGTTTGGAGACACTAAAATTAGTAGTGAGTAGACTCACTCCGACTGTTGCATCGCCACCACATTATGCACACTTTCTCATCCTCAAAAACCACTTAACATAACACCCTCCACTCATTTTTCTCAAGGATGAAAAGTTCACCCACGGCCTCTTTCGGGCTGGAAAATCGCTTTCCTTACGTGCGATTTTTTGCCAATGGGGAGAGAAAATAATCGCAAGAAGCCGGTCAGGACTGTAAGAAGGATAAGTCACGAGTGTGACTTCTATGAACCTTAGGAACAGGATGGTGATGTTAGCCGTGTGAGCGGAGGCGTTTCATGATGAAGCAGGACCCCCCACAGCCCTGGGCGGTGTGCTCGAAGCTTTTGGGAAATTTTCGGCAGGCAGACTGTGGTGTATCACTGTGCAGTAACCGGCCTTTGCCCTTCCATTTTCTTCTCAACACTTCGACCCCTCTTCACTTTCGTTGATGGGTCACCATCTGGAAAGATCCAAACTGCCGACTGTCGTGCGCTCTCCAGGTCAAACATCAGAAAGACGCCTTGAGCTCTCCGTCAAATCTCTGCACCACTTCTTCCCATCACTCGATGTGGGCGCGTTTTTGTGTCTCTGTCAAAGTGTGGGGCACCCAAAGGGAGAAAATCTTCTTGACAGGATTTTTGATGCTGGCGATCCGGTTTGGAAGGCTGCCTTGGATGGTTTGCACTAACCACTTTTCCATCAGTCACTGCGGTTGCCAGACACCCATTGGCTCCTCATCTTGCATTAAAGTGCGGCCCCTTTTAAACTCCCCAAACCAGCGGAATTATTTCCCTAGATGGAGCAAGGTCTCTAAAAGTCTGTTGCAAGAGCTTAAGGCTTTCGGACTTACTTAAAGCACTCTTGAAATCATAAGGACACAAGCCAGCCGGGTTTCGATGATTAGCAGGAAGGTATTACAATAAAACACACCAATTTAAGGGGCTCCTTACTTACCAAATTATCAAATGAGGCGTTGAAGCCGCCCGCCTTCATTCTCTGGACATTTTTGGCATCTTTTTAGAAAATTATTCATTACTCGCTGTAGTTCATTTTGAGGAATACGGACAATTTCCTCACTAATATTATCTTTGAGTTCTTGTATGGTGTGCGGGTTCACGACATTTTTTAATTTACTCCAGAGATAATCATAGGATGTTAAATCAGAGAACCGAGGGGCCACAAATCCCTACTAATAACTTTGTCTTGCGAAAACACATTAGGGATTGCTCTCATGGAATCATCCGCCGTAGTGAGTAGTGGCAGAATCCTGTTGAAAATATGCATGATCACGTTCCCTGTCAATTAATTTTCTGAATTCACATAAGCAACATATGAATCGTACATAAAGACACGCTGTGCAGTTGTAAACACACTTTATGTTTACTGTGGGTTTAAGAAACAAACAACACTACACACAACCGGGAACAGCTGCGCTACTACTACGGCATTCAGCAATGTCAATAAGTATGTAAGCAGCCTTGCTGCTCTTTCTATGGCGCGGCGAACGAGTGGAGGGCTCTCTCATAGGAAAAACCTAGCGCCGCGGAGGAAACATCACTGATCGCACTGTATATCGATATGTGCTAATAATCGACTCTCATCTGACACTGTGGCAACTTGTGTATTTACAGAAGGAGCTGGTGGGGGTTAGCACTAGCTTTGATATGTCGCATGTTTACGTTATGAACTCTGCGATAAAACTAAGGGGATGTTCGGTTTCCCATAGGCGAACATTATGTTTATTGATTCGTCAGTAAAAATCGCTTCGTCACTAAAATCATCATCCGCAATGCAAAAAGCATCCTAAGGAGAGCAAAGTAATAAGGTTTCATTCTTAGGCACTTTCGCAATGCTCTGTTCCTTGCTCCCCTGTGCAGGCGATTTCCTAGAGCTTCTTTGATGAGTTTCTCTGACACAAGAGGGACGCCCGGTGCTTTTTCCTTTATACAAGATCTCCTTCATCTGCGAAGGAATTGACGATGGGAGAATCTTTTTCAAATTCCGCACGGAAGTGGCGCTTTATTGTTCGCCATGTTGCAAACGCCGACACATGGCCCTTATCCCACAAGTTACGTAAGACCGTTCCTCGAAATATGTACAATGCTTGTAAAGTACTAGCAAAAAGCTAAAGTAACGCTGTATAAGAGCAAGATGAAGGGACAGCTGTTTGCCATACGTCACCATATCTTGAATTAGGTTATGTTCACTCCTTAGTGGACAAATTGTTACTTTTTAATGTATAGAGCGTATTGTTGTCATTCCTGCTAAATGAATCTTGCATTTTCTCTCAGCCAAATTTTTACTGACATCATCTGGAGGGCATAGCAGAAAAGGTCACAGGTTGCAATATGTAGGTACCTTAAAATAATGATAATTTAAGTACTATATTATGCATTTGTCAATATTCAAACTTAATAGTTCATTTGATACGATGATCGCATACAGAAGAATATTGCTCCGTCACTTATTGTATTAGTTCATTTGATTATTTATATTTATATACATTTGTTTATATTATTCGACAATATTTTCATTATAAGCAAAAAATTGGAAAAATTGTATCAAAAGACAACGAGGAATGGAAAATTATTTCCGTGGCATGTAGCAACAACCTTAAAAATCATAAACTAAGATGCTGATTGAAATAAACATTTCAAACAGGAATTTGTTTATTTGTTTCATTTACGGACGCTCTTTAACATCTCAGGTCATTAGCATCCCATTCAATTCAGGGCGTCAATTGGCCGATAAATTTTGCTCAGAGGCCTCATCTTTCAGGCATTAAGTTTTTTTACGCCCATAAAAATTCATCGACCCTGACCTAAATTGATCCTGCGATCTTGGGTCTACGGGGCAAGTATGGTAACCACTAATCACCAGGACCGACTTGAAGCAAGAAAGGTCAATAGCAGTTATAAACCATGTTTTAATTCAACTTAACGTAACCTAACTTAAATATTAAATTATTTTTATACATATTCCTATTCTCATCATTACCATAATTTTCCAAATTTAGGTCAACTGATTCCAAAAATTTAAAAAAATAAAATTAAAGCTTGTACAATATTCCTACACTTGTAGAGAAATCTGTACAAGGTACAAATGGACTAAGTATAGAGTTGTAAAGTACAAGTGTTGTGGAACAGAATTCTTCTAATATGAGGGGCAAAGTGTCAGCCATTCATTTTTGATAATATCTTCAAAAATGTTACTAACTTAGCTGGCAACAATGAAACTTAAGTTATTAAAATATGCAAGTGTAAGTTTAAACCTGCAGAATCATTGTGGTACAGTCTGTCGAGTTCAGTCCTGTGTCAATAGCTGATGCAAAATCCTGAATATTTCTAAAGAAAACTTTACATTCTACATTTTCACACGCAATAAGCTGAAAGAGCGAGGACTTTTTTGGTGTTCGTGGTGATCAAGTGTGCTCATTTGATCATTTGAAGAAGGGCGAGAGACTTTGAAAGGCAACCCTCGCTCTGACCGGCCTCGAGAAGCTAGAACAATTCATAGAGCGAGGAACTTGGTGGAGGAAAACCGACACATTACTGTTGAAATGTTAAGTATGAAAGTGGGTATCGGTGTTGGCAGCATTGACAATATACTCCATGAACATTTAAAACTACGAAAAATCTGTGCAAAATGGGTTCCATATTCCCTAACCAATGAAGAGAAGAAGAGGAGAAAGGAATGTACAAGGAAACTGCTGAACATGTTTCCACCAAATGATCCTAAACGTTTTACAGATATATACACTGTGATGAAAGTTGGTTTTATTTCTGTACCATCCCAAATAAAACTCAGAACTGCGTGTGGGTAAATGAGAATGATCCAAGACCACGACAAGATTTCTCTCGAAAGCGAATGTTCGCTGTTTTCTTCAACTATGAAGTATCATTAGTGGTTGACTGTATGTCAGAAGGAATGACAATGAATGGAGAATACTATCACACTTATATTTTGTATCCTTTATTTGAAGAACTGGGGCTGCTGCGTCCAAAGACAGGAACTTCAAGGCTGTTGCTTTTGCACGACAATGCGTCTCCTCACAGAACAACTCCAAATTTGAAGAAACTGAAAGTCGTCCAAGTCCAGTTGCTTGACCATCCACACTACAGCCCTAACCTTGTACCGTATGACTTCTGGTTGTTTCCTCGAGTGAAGTCTTGCATTGCTGGAAAATCTTTTAAACGAGTGCAGGACGTTACTCAAGCTATAAATTCAGTTCTGTTGACAATATCTCAGTCCGAGTACCGTAGTGACTTTGACAAGTGGTTGCATGGTCTACAACTGTGTGGGGAGAGAGATGGAGAGTACTTTGAAGAATAGTGAGGATAAGGTTTCGAATTCAGTCATTAGCTTGAACTTTCAGGTGACACTTGGAAAACTTTTAGAATGCCCTCTCTTAACTACAAGTTACAAGTCCATATACTTGTAACATATTAGATCATATTTTTGTGGAACAGGGGCCCTTGACTTTAAGTGATGAATAGCGCTTAGTAATGAACAAACGTTGAAGACTTTCTCTGTGTAACGATAATATGTCGTGTGCCCAATGCATTACTCATAATAAATTTACAAATTTTGGAAAGTATTGTATTTTGTGGACAAACTGTACAAAATGGTTGTGTAATTATTGATAAAAACTGCACAATTTGTAGCAAATGATCAAATGATGGAAGCCTGTGTGGGAATGATTATATTGATCTGTCAAGTTTGCGTGGTGATTGTGATGCTCTCTTGTTCATATACAATGACCTTTCCATCCACTGACTAATGAACTATTGATGAAAATTGATGCAGAGAAGAACTGGCAAAAGTTTTTGTGCAACAAAACCTGAAATTCAAGTCTTTTTCTTTTTCCAATTACTGTGTTTTGTGCATCTTGTTAGAGCACAACTTCCACTGTTGGAAATAGCAAAAATATGTAGCTTTGAAATGCAATTGAACAGCGTTGGCAGAGAGAAAATATGCCATGATACATAATTTGAGAAGGGAGAGAGAGGAAAAATAAAAAACTTAATTCAATAGCTCTGCTGTGGAATGTGTACTATTTTACACGAAAATATAAGCTCAGCAAAAATTTCTGGGACTTGACATTTCAGAAAAGCTATCATAGGTCAGGATGGTGCATTCAAAGAAAGGAAAATACTATTTTCTATTTTTCTAGTGTTAAGCAGTTTTTCAAGTCATCAAGCAGGAGTCTCCCAGTGTTTTCACAAACCCATTTTAGCTGTATGTGGTTTTGCATTATCATGCGAAAGAATAACACCTTTACGCGTTTCTTCGTTTTCAGCTTTTCATGAACATGTTCCAGCTGGTTAGAGTACACATGACTTTGGTCTTTAGGTCAGCTGGCTGTATTTCAAAATGCTCATTTGTGTCGGTCCTGGTGGTGTAGTGGTAACCATACTTGCCTCCTAAACCCAAGATCGCGGGTTCAATTCCGGCCAGGATCGATGGATTTTTTTCAGGCGTAACAATCTTAAGTGGGTCCCACGTCGTAATTAACATACAATAAAGAACTTCCAGCCTCAAAGAAGAGTCCTCTGAACAAAATGTGTCGGTCGTTTCACGCCCTGAACTGAATGGGACGCTGATGATCAGAGTTACGGAAGCACTGGGTGCATGTGCTCTGTCCTGTCGAACAGTGGCGAGGTGGAGAGAGGCCTTCAGAATGTCTGTCAATTTACCGCGCAGCGGGCGTCCTGTTTCCGCGGACAAGGATGTATGAGCGATGGTGGTACTTATCTGATGAACCGAAATTCCTACAAAAATATTGCACCTCATGTTACGGACATGTAAGATGCTGTAAATGTGTGCAAAGTGGATGCCACATCAATACCAGGAAATGCAGAGAATGAGGGGAGTACTGTAGTTTTGAATAGTCCTGGCGAATGACCTTGTATCAATCTCGCGAGACAATTCTAGGAAATTTGTGGTGGGGAAACTTTTCAGCTGCATAAATGTAATAAACAATTTGTAAGCGAGAAAGATGATAGCGCTACAGCTGTGCAATAAACCGTCCCTGCAATGTGTTCAGTACGGAAGTAAGAGAGATACTAACCTGATTCCCCTATAAACGCATAAACAGAAAATGAACTCGACCAGAAACCACTGCGTATCTTTTGCTCATTCGCCAGGACTATTCAAAACTACTTTACTTTGCTTTGATTAACGTTTCCATGATATCCTGAAAGGTGAATATTGTGTTGTATTTGATATGAGTCCTTCCGAAATAGCTTGTTTTAATTATGCTCCAATCACTTCAATGGAAGTAGAACGTACTTTTTCCATGATGAAAAATGTGCTCTCTGACAAGCGGCTGACTATGACAGTTGATACCTTGAAAAAACATCTTGTTGTTGCTTATAGTCAAGTAAAGTAAGTTTAAGTTGTATTTAATTACGTGATAAAGAAATTATTAAGTAGCTTAATCATCTATTTTCATTAATAATAAGTGATATTACGCTCCTTTTTCACTTATAATAAATAACTATTTTAATTATATTACTATTTTCTGTATTTTAAGTGACTTTAGCCTACCCATTATAACCAAATAAATGCTTGAACTTCCGGTGTCTGTTTATTATCAAGAGAGATCGTTTTGCAGCGGGCCTGTCTTTGGCAAAGTTCTGTTTCATAGGAATAAAACGGATATCTTTTATAAGTTCGGACTATTGAAGATATTCCTGCAACAAAATATGACAGTAAAAGCAGAGATTTAAATTTTACAAAGTGCGGTGTTAGAGGAGAGAATTTTTGGATCCTTGCCCGAAAACACCGGAAGCTGATTGAAGTGACAGAAATAAAGTGTTGCCGACACGCTCGTGGATTACAAAGCGAAGGAAAACGTGTGGCGGAGAGTGAAGGTTTTTAATCTTTTGGAATAAAATTTACCTTCGTGCGGTCACTTTTGATAACTCCACAAATCACAAGGGAAAATAAAGTCAGCCGAACAGGAAGGGACTAACAGCAGCAGTTTAAAGCTGGTGGTTAGGAGATTCGCATACTTCGCTGTAGTAACACTGGCGTGCTTCTACTGCTGTAAACGGCGATTTTCTCGTATCAGAATCAACGTTGTTTGCATTAATTTTGGTGTGATGAGATACACAAAGGGCATGTAACGGATATAAACAAAACAATGTTGCCTGGTTTACAACAGAAGCGACAACAAAAAAGGGCGGTTTCGTTCAAGCCACTCGGGAACTACGGGCGTTTTGTTTTCTAAGTAAAGTTTTTATAAAGTACGCCGGTTGTGTGACGATTGTCAGGGGTGTTAATTATTTTTCCTCGCTCTAGTTTTTTACTGTTTACAGTAGGCAGATGAAATACAGACACAAAGTACGTTGCTGACAAGTTATCACTGAAGTTACCTCCACGGATAATTCTGAAACCAGAGGTGCTATTAACAAGCTGTGTTTAAGAATTTCAGTTCATCCACGAGGCCATTACAGAGAATCTAACAATTATTAGAAAGTGATTTTCTACTCAAAGATACATTTTTAGTTCACGTGGAAATTGCTTGTTCACTTCAAGAAAATTAAACTGGATGAGATTAGAATATCATTGGGAGTAATAAAACTAAATGAGATTAGAATGTTATTAGGGGTTAATAAAAAAAACTAGATGATATTAGAATGTCAAGGGGGGTTAATAAAACTAGATGACATTAGAATGTTATTAGGGGTTAATAAAACTAGATGATATTAGAATGTCAAGGGGGGTTACTTAAACTAGATGACATTAGAATGTAAATGGGGTTAATAAAACTAAATGAGATTAGAATATCAATGGTGTTTTTTTTTTTTTTGCACGATTCTTTTGCAAGTAGTTTACGATGAACATTTTAAATATCTGTAGTCATCTGAGACAATGAAAAGGTTTATTGTGACTGCTTCACTCATGTGACATCATCTTAAAGGGACCAATGAAACGAAACAAATTTTTTAATTTTGACCAACCACAACCGAATTACAATGAAAATCCGTTTCATTACACGATGTACATTTGTCTTCTGGTCAGTGTATACTTCCACTATATAATTCCTGAACACGCTTAACCGCTTCGGCGGTGCAGGTGACAGGAAGTCCTCAGTAAATAAAGTGCGGATTGTCACTAAGTTATTTATAGCATCATAACGTAAACATTTAAGTAAATTACTCACGCATATTAAGCAAGGAAATGCTGGAACTGCCTCCCTTCGTTGTTCAAGCATTTCTGACACCTGCTTAGCACTCATTACACTCTGCAATTCCCTCTGAAAGATGGCAGAAATTTATGTACGAATGTTAGTTTTAAGTTCATATAGAGTGTGTGGATTTGTTTTGTACACTTTCTCTTTTAATATCCCCGCCCCAGAGATTAAAAATCGCAGGGGTTAAATCAGGGGAATCAGGAATTTTCTCTTGAAATAATCTCCTTAGAGCATGCGCTGATTCTGTACGCATGTTTCAATCATACATGAATTCTCTTTGGGGGATAAAATACTTGTATTGCTCCATTTCACTTAACACACTTTCACTCAATACACTGTATTACGTCGCCTAGCAAACACGTGCTACTTGCGCAAGATTTCAACTCTCACTGAAACCTCGCGTAGCGGAGGGGAAATATACTCCCTGCCTCTGCCTACATAACTGCATAGAGCTGTCGGCCAGTCCCGCGGTCGCGTCAAGCATTACTCACCCAGTAGAAGCCTGGTCATAAATACTTGTAGCATTAAGAGTCGGATTTTAAGGAATTAATCTCTCACAGTATGGAAATCTTAGGGAGTTCTCCATGGGTGATTTCTCCTTCACGGAAATGCTCCGTGCGTGACGGCTGGTCGGTCCGCTCAAGCTGGTATTGCGTGAACGGAAGTCAGAATGTCTGCAACTATGATTGTCGCCTAAGTTATTACACTTAAAAGTACCATTATCAAACAAGAAGATGCTACAATTACCATCCTTCATTTTTCATGTATTTCTGGTATCGGCTTATGAAATTAACCATCATCCTCAGCAGTTTCCTTGAGAAATGCAAGAAATTTCTTCAAGAATGTTATTTTTCAGTTCATCCAATGTGTGTGAATTTGTCTTGTACACTTTTACCTTTAATGCCTCCCCTTCATAGATAAAAACAGGGGAAGGACCGAGGAGAGGCCATATGATGTTGACGGTGGAGCGGCCCCTCAGAGGAAAAATCACCCAGTAGAATGAGATGAGAGAGTTTCGTGAGGCGAGTTTTATGTCTGATTTTTCATTTCCAACATATTTCCTACTGCTAGTGTGAAACAACGACATCTACATACAGAGGATGCCAAAAAATGTATACACACTTCAAGCAAAGAAAAAACTGTGTTAACATAACACAACTGAATTCACACAAACAGAAGTGATGAGCACTAATCATCCTAGACTTTTACAGTTACAACAGTTGCTCAAAATGCCCATCATCGGCGTCGATACACTTCTGAGTACGTTGAACTATTGATTGAGCAACGTTTGCGAAAGTGTTCTCAGCGATTGCAGCACATGCTGTTTCAATTTCTTCCCGAAGTGCTCTCAGTGTAGCTGGTTTTCTGCGGTATACAACACCCTTAAGAGTTCCCCATAGGTAGAAGTCCAACGGAGTTAGAACCGGAGAACGGGGTGGAAACTCAATCGGACCTCTTCGTCCTATCCCCAGTGCCTTGTATACTTCAAAATTGCTTTCCGCTGTTCAAACGATAATCTTGGCTCCATTTTGTTGTAGCAATGCTAGCATAACGTAATGTGAGTCACATCTGTTTACAGTACATCATACTACACATTACTGTTGTTTTCTGGTCCAACTTTGAAATATATTACATAGATATCTACTGTGAAAGTGTATATACATTTTTTGGCACCATGTAATCTCATTAAAATCGTATGAAAGGTGCATTACATTTTTAAAAATCACAAAAGGGCCAATCCATGATAATAAAATGGTAAAACTGATTTTATAATTAGCCTACAAATGCGATGTTTGGTGATAATCCACTTGGAAAGTTGGCAGCTCTGATATCACAATTGAGCGTTACTGTATTTTTAAAAGTAATTTAAAAAACGTAATCTCAGGTTTATATGTTACTTTTATTTAGTGTATCTTCCCTCTTTAAACTGCTTTTCCCACGTTTAAAGCCAAGTAAATAAGCAGTGTGCATTAGAGCGCCTGTACGGAAGTTTTAACAAACAACCTGGATGAAAGACGGCCTTGTCACTATTTTCCTCTCCTGCGGTTTGCCGAGATTGGGGTGACGTTCCCCACTCAAAGGTATGGGGGATGTAAGGGAGAGGAAAATTAATCATTAGACTTCTTAATATTCCCCCCTTGCGGTTCCCCGCAGAATCTGACATTGTTGCAGTTGGTAGATAGCTCCCGTCTTGAAGAGTGCCCTTGTATAGCGTTGACTCATCGTTTATTGTCATGCCAGTATTTTTTCATTTCGCGGAATCATTTTGCGGTTTGGCACTCTCACTAGTACCCTCTTTACCACGCAATGCATTCTTAGAATGTTTATTTGTTGCTCTCAGCAAATCTACTTTTCTCCGACAAAGCAATATCGTCACCTTTTTTTATTTTTACAGCTTGAACTGGGTGCGTTGTTCACTGTTTGTTTATTCACTTACCAGTACTAAACTTTCTGACCGATGTGAATAAAATGTAATGCAGGTAGTCTTAAGAACAGTGTTTCCCAAACTGTGGTTCACGAACGCTCTTGGGATTGCCAAAATGTTACAATGGGTTCGCCAATTTTTTTTTTCAAATGCCTGATATTGAGTTTGTAATTGTAATGACAGTATTATTAATTACAATCGAACTATGATCACCTTGAAATAGACATATTTATTCAAGTTCTTTGAAATGAAATGAAATGAAATATTTAGATATTTAGTGACAGGGCATAGTTTCCTAAGTTTTTATCACCAGGGCTGTATTGTTTTGTTGATGACTTATTTTATTTACGGACGCTCTTTAACATGTCAGTTCATCAGCGTCCCATTAAACTCAGGGCGTGAAACGACCGACAAATTTGCTCAGAGGCCTCTTCTTTCAGGATTGAGTTTTTTTTTTTTTTTTTTTTTTTTTTTGAAGTAGTGTTTAACGCCCGTTTTTACTACTGAGGCACCACATGTGGTGAACACTGATGATACATGAGATGAAATGATAAACTGGGAAAGGATTTATTAAAGGAAGGAAACGTTCCAGGCCTAAGTTTAGGGTACTTCCCCGGCATTTGCCATTTATGAGGACTCAGAAAAAACCTCAGTTAGTAAGGACAGTCCTAGTGGGAATCGAACCCCAGACCTCCTGCTCACAAGTCCGCGCCTTAACGACCTCGGCTATCCGTGGCGGTTTCTTTTTCGTGCCGTAAATGAACAACACGGGACCCACCCTTCCGAAAGATTTTTTTACGCCCGAAAAAAATCCATCGACCCCAACCGGGATTGAACCCGCGATCTTGGGTTTACGAGGCAAGTGTGGTTACCACTAGACCACCAGAATCGACGGCTTTATTGTGCAAGGCCGTATCGAATTATTTATTAAAATACGTGTTTAAACAACAATTAAACCTCTTTCACGCCTTCTGGTAGAAAACCACCTTTATTTGGTTGTCCACCTCCATAAAAATCAATCGATGTCGGTCTGGTTTCAGTGGCGGTTCGTGACATATATATTTGGTGCAGACCTACCTTCACGGGAGGAAATAATGCTTAATATCTACTATAAAATATGAGTATGAAAGTGTACTGATGTAAGTTACCGGTTATGTCTACTCACTTTTAGACAAATATAATAGGAAAATGATTTTTTTTAAAAAACAAGTATAATAAGATACACTAGATTCACTAGTTGTACGTCATTATGTAAATGCACGGCAATGAAGCAATAGAAAATGGAAGCTACAAACAACAATCGCTTCAATATAGCCGGAGCTAAATACAACAGCAATTAAATTAATACATTAGCAACCTAAAAATGATTTAATTCTATAACTAAACGAAGCCTCTAAAAATATTCAGCAAGTGAGCAATGCTTGCAGGCTCGCGCATCCTTCTGAGCGGGGCAGTCAATCAAAGCACTGGATGCTGCCCACTATCCGAGTCTCAGTTTTGGCTGTACTTGCTGTCTCGGAGCATAAAACAAGCTTTGCCATAGCAACCGCTATGAAACAGGCCGCAAGTGCAAACAAATTCGCTCAGACTGTATCAGAGGATATAGGCGTAAGTCAAAGCATCGCCACTACCAATAAATTCATATAACAACTCTCAAAAATAGTTTAAATTTGAGTTAGAAACGTTAAACCATTGTACTAATAATTATGTCTATATAGAATAAAATGTTGGTGCATCCGGGCTATTTCTTCGAAAATATCCCCCGAGGATATCACAGTAGAAGTCGGTACGATCTGTTCTTGAAGCTGGAATGCGGTGAGCATTGAGCCTTCGTGATCCCAGAAGACTGAGCAGCACTAGGCGGATGGTGTCACTTTTAAACTTTTTATTTTTGCAGGATGTTTTCATTGCATTAACAGACGGCTTGTTTCTGGCTAGTAATGGTGAACACAAAACTCATCACCTGTGACAATTCGGGCTAGCATATCGTGGTAGCGATTGAGATGCTGTAATATCAGATCCATTCTTTGTATTTTGTGTTGTGGGGTCAGCATGACAGACTTTGTGTAAACTTAACCTGTCATACATTATGAGGTAGACCATGCCAAGCCGTGTGAACAGCCAATAGCAGCGGCTGTAGTGTCTATAGTTACCCTTCTGTCTGCTTGCACCGACACGATGCTCATCTTCCATACATGTGCACTCTCCAAAGAACTTCTACACCCATTGTAAACGGCTGCAAGTGACAGGCCCTTCTCACTGTACATGTGAAGCATTTCTTTTGAATATTCTTTGATTCCAATAACTTTTACCCATAACGGAGGGCTTCTCGAGGGTTGTACACACTCTCAGAGGCGCAACCAACTTGAAACTCTGTTTCGCTATTGTAAACGACGATTTGTCTCTGGGCTAATGCTGTTATCTAGTGGCAGTAAACCGAGGTGCCTCTATAGTACCCACATAAATTTGTAACTTATTTATGTCATATCTTTCCAGTGATTGTTTTGTTTCATAACCCCATTCACTCTTTAGTTTTGACCTCTACGTTTATCACTATTCTCTTCTGTTGTTGCCTTTGCATTTGTAATCTTTTTCGACCTTTTCCCTAACAAAACCTTGTCTACAAAAGCCAACACTTTTATTACCTTCCACGCTACCGCTGTATAATGCAGTGTACTTTGCACTATTGTGTGGCTTGCCTATTTTCTCGCCAGTTAAGGTTTTATGTTTAGTTCTCCTCACTCCGCCTGTATTCTACAAAGGAATTAGCCGACAATGCCTCTTCTGGTATAACGTTACCAGATTACGCTCGCCTCTTTCTCTGCAAATCCTCAATTATTTATTTCTTAAGCGAAATTCTTCTTTTAATTTTAAAACAATAACCCTGTCATAATGCTTTATAATTCCAAACTATATCTTCTAGCTATTTTCGTATACCGAGGATGCCAATACACACTTTCACAGTAGGTATCTATTTAATATATTTCAAAGAGAACCGAAAAAACAACAGTAATGTGTAGTATGATGTTCTTTAAACAGATGTAACTATGCTAGCGTTGCTACAACAAAATGGAGCCAAGGTTATCGTTTGAACAGCGGAAAGTAATTTTGAAGTGATATTGGAAAACCGAGAATATTGTTGAAGTTTAAAGGCAATGCAGACGTGTGTACAGAACAGAACCGACAGTGCGAGTAATATTCGAGACAAATTTGAGACTCATGGTATCTTATGCAACAGGATGGTGCACCACCACATACCACCGAGATGTACGTGCGTACCTTGATTACAATCTTCCAAGGCACTGGATAGGACGAAGAGTTCCGATTGAGTTTTCACCACGTTCTCCGGATCTAACTCCGTTGTACTTCTATCTATGGCGAACTCTTAAGGATGTTGTATACGTAGAAAAACCAGCTACACTGGCAGCACTTTGGGAAGAAATTGAAACGGCATGTGCTGCAATCACTGAGGACACTTTCGCAAACGTTGCTAAATCAGTAGTTCAACGTACTCAGAAGTGTATCGACGCCGATGATGGACATTTTGAGCAACTGTTGTAACTGTAAAAGTCTAAGATGATTAGTGCTCATCATTTTCTGTTTGTGTGAATTCAGTTTTGTTATGTTAACACCGTTTTTTCTTTGCTTGAAGTGAGTATGCATTTTTGGTACCCTCTGTATATCGTTTCATTTTCACGTATATTTTATCCACAAAATATTTTACTTTATGTCAGGCTGGTAAACCTGATAAATGTTATTTTCATGGAATTGGATGGATGAATGCGTATTGACGTTAAATGACATCCTTAAGTATTTTGAATATCATTAATTAATTAATAAACATCTAATTACAAGATTTATGCCTGACGCCTATTTCGAATTGACGAACCGTATGGATCAAGATGTCAGAGATAGATAAATGAGCCTTTCGCTTCAAATGCCATCTAGTGCGATGCTAAGGTATTACCTGGACGTAAAATGGCTGAGGTGTCCAGGAAGATGTTTTTCCTCTCTCCTGGAATTGTGTCACAATTATCAAAGAAGTACCTGAATCCCAATATTGCAGCATGTGTAAAAGCAGTGAAGATGCCTGAATGACCCATCATTGAAAAAAAAAATGCTGCCTATATATCATCAAACTTTTCATTCCATACCTGAATACTTAGAACGTAAAAACAATCTCTTTGTGGTCAAATTGCAATAGTGTAGGATGCCCAGGGAAAAATATATTGTGCTTTGGTAAATGGGACAATTTACTAAATAAAAATGTGGAATTTTCATTGTTGGAAAATGTATCAATTTTTATTTATTTATTTATTTATTTATTGTGTAGTGTTTAACGACCGTGTTTACTACTGAGGCACCACAGGCGGTCTATCAAGATTGATATTGGAAGAAAATGTAAATATTCCGGTATGTGTTGATATTTCTACTATTTTTGTTCCTCTGACAGTAGAAAGAAGTTTCTGTGCTTTCAAAATTATTTTCATTAACAAAAGGCAAGGATTACTATAGAGATTTTAGAAAAAATGTTCTGGTGATCTACAGTGCAGATAATTATAACAGACAATGAGTAGGAACTGAATTTCAAAAAAAATTTTGAATTTAATTTTGAGTTTATTTAATTTTTTTCAATGCATCAGTTTGTGCAACAGTGTTTAAATAATAGAGTATTTTAGTGTACACTTTTTTTAATTTCAGTTAAATAGGTTTGAAGTTTTATTCATTTATGCCCAAAATGCCTACCTAATTTATTAAATTTTGGATTTATTTGATGCACTTAAAACTGCAATTTTTAGTGTCTAAAACCCCATGTCTAGCAAATAGTCAAGCACTGCAAGCGAACAACAAAGTGCAGTATTTCACTTTGGTGTCGAGAGTACAAAGCTAATATAGATGATAATCACTATGTCGCATGCTTGTTAGACATTCGTAATGATTTACTCCATTTGACCGTATGCATCTTCCCAAATATCGTATCCCGCCCTATTGTTTTTGGGAGACATTTATTCTGCTCCCTATATAAAGCCCTGTGTCCGCTGAGAGCTGCTAAGGGCTATAAATGATATTTACACGGACATAATGATGTGGCGCCACATGCGAGAGATAACTAAATTACTTTCAGCGAAACGAGTACTCCATCTATTATTGTCGTTCAGAGCTTTGATTTTAATTACGGCTGGCAGCACTGATGACGCCTGAATCATTAGAGCATCACTGCACCAATCGAAAGAATATGTGATTTAAACAATTGAGCAAGCTTACGATTAATTATCGCAAGTAATAAAACGCAAGAGGGTCTGAGATTTTTATCTGGAAAGCCCTGACTCTCGAGTAATATTTATTAGGACTATTTCACGAATAAAGTAACAATTTAAATATAATTCTCGTAAACTTGCCTTACAAATTGTAATAATTGTATATTTGTATTATGAATACTTAATTTTTCAAGCCATCTTCAACAAACGAACATCGATTGTTAGTAATGCCAATAGAGAAGAGTGAAATACGAGTTTGGGACTATTTCATGAATAGAATAAGAATACAAGTGACATATATTTGAAATTCGCGCACCTATTATTAACAACTGTATTAAATAGTATATTTAACTTATTAATAACTAGCTATTCAGAAACGCGAGACTGAAATAGATAAAAGTCGACTATTACAGCCGCTGTCGTTCGATTTATTAATACCAACTGAGAAAAACAAAACGGAGAAAACAGTTTACCAACGTGTTTGTTAAGATTTATGCTTACTTAGGCAGATATTGTTTCATAATTTACAAAATGATTTCAGACTGTTTGGCTGAATACACAAAGACAAATGTTTGAGTGAATACACATTAAGTTAGTTAAATTTACAAATTACTGAAAACAGAAAAGTGGTTAGTGATGCGTGCCCAGGAATTACATAGTGGAGGTATACAGTTGGCTGTACTGACACAAACAAGTACACGTCGCGTGATAAAACAGACTTGATAGTTTTTTTTTCGATAATTTTGCTGCGATTGGTCAGAGTTCAAAATTTTGTTTCGTTTCATTGGTCGATGATGTCAAATGAGTGAAATAGTGATGGAAATTGTCTGTTATTGAGGTTCAAATCAGCAAATAATTAGCCAGAATAGCACATTGTGCATCCCCAAAAAGAGACGGTATGAACTTGCATGTTCATGGCAATAGATGTTATACTTCAATACTTCACTTTATATTTTGAGTTCAGAATCCTAGTAATGGATCCATTATTCATGTATAGCTACAGATTTCTGCACCTCCGCCCAAAATATCAAACGTTGCCTATCAACCGTTTGAGTAGATACCAACATTCAAGATACTCAGATATCTTTCGTTTGTTAATATTTTAGTTAAAATACAGGGTTAGTTAAAAGCTACACCTAAATAACTCGTGAAACACGTGTTTCAGTGATATGAAACTCGGCGTGTCTAATGGGAATTAACCCCAGTTCTCTTATTTTAAATGCATTACCCAATATACAGTGCGATCAGTGATGCTTTCCACCGCGGCGCGGAATTTTTCCGACGAGTCCCGCCCGACTCGTTTGCAGCGCCGCAGAGGAGTAGCAAAGCTGCTTGTTTACTTGTTGACCTTACTGACTGTCGCAGTCGCAGTGTAGCTGTTCCCGGGTGTGTGTTGCGTTGTTCGTTTCTTAATCATAGTACCATTGTTTTTACTATTACTAAGTCAGCCTTTTTCCAGAGAGTTAATCGGCAGGCAGTGTTCTCATGCATTTTTTCAACAGGACTGTGCCACTGCTCACACTGCGAATAATTCCATGAGAGTAATTCACAATGTGTATCCACAAGACAGAGTTATTAGTAGGGACTTATGTCCCCCTGTTCCCCCGATTTAATAGCCAGCGATTATTATCTCTGGGGTAATTTAAAAAACTGCCGTGTACAAGCCTGAAGCGGTTTTTATATGCAGATGTTGATGTTGTTGGTGATGTACCCCAAGGTCCCACTTCATACTCCGGATCTTTCAGAATCCGAAGTTGTCTTATTGGTCACGGAAGGAGGGAGATGAAAGCAGGTTTTGCAAATCACATATTGCTTCATTGAACGCATTGAGATGTTTAATCACACGACACTTTGTTATCGGTCACCTGGTTCGTTACTTCTATGACTTCAATAACGCGTGCTACACATGCTGCTTGAAATTGCATCTGTGTGCCTCTCGTCTACTGCCTCTGGTAAAGCGATGTTGATAATGAAAAAGTCTTTTTGCAAAGTTGTTTCCAGTTATATACGAAATTCAAAACGTCGCTATGTGGTTACAAAAGCTTACAGGGTTCGCAGCATAACACCTACGGCTTCTTGAGCCTTTAAAATATTTAAATATTATTGGAGAGCTCTTGAGCTCCCAAACAAGCATACTTTAAATTCGTCATCACACTGACTGCTTATTGTGGAGCTCCTGATCAATCGATGTAATGTCGTTATCGCCGACACCTGTTCCCCCTCTACTTTTTACAGATTTTGAAGCATTTTCAGCAGCTAAGATGCAAATAATCTATTGTCGGCCACAAGCACTTAGCTTTGTCACAAAAGAGAGACCCATTGCTCTAGCCATCATCAGCAAAAGAAGGTACAAAAGATTACAAAAGGCAACCTTTTCCCTATTGCCATTCGTGCATTTAGCCATGAATACATTTTCGTAACACATGAACTGTTCCTGTTTGTTACTACAAGTAACATTTACTACAAGTTATATATTTAATAATTATTACTATTTGACGTATCTAAATGCATTCACTCTTGGGCATGCGTGGGTATGAGGACCTGTCACAAGACGAACCCGGATCATACAAGAACTCAAAGATAATAATGCCTGGATTTCTCAAAATAAACTACAGTGAGTGATGATTAATTTCCTAAATAGATGACAAAAATGTGTGAAGAATGAAGGCGGACAGTTTCAACACCTCATTTGGTAAGTAACGAGCCTCTTAAATTGGTATGTGTATTGTTGTATGGTTGTTTTGTTTTATTGTTTTTACCCTCCGGCTAATCACCGAATCGTGGTAAGTGAGCGGTGCTCTGACCTATAGGCAAAACTGATCACACGTGTTTTTACATTACACATTAACTACGCCATGTTTGTGAAAGAGTCAGGGAGGAATATAATACGGTGAGGAGGGTGGGGCGGAAATGATATCGCCATGACAGAATAAAATTGTTAGCTGAAATTGTTTTGCTATAGCATAAACTTAGAAAGTAGTGCAAGATTTTGTATTTTTATTTATTTATTTTGAATTTGCAGAAGCAAACGAAAGTTTACAAAAAAAATCGTCATTGGCTACAACTGAGAAGAGGTTAAAGGATTGTATGATGATCCAGAGAAAGAAGAGGCTAAATGTCGGTTCACGCCCAACCGAATATGAAGTACCACAGTCCTAAATTTTAGATATACATAGTGCCCCAAAAAGTGGATATGTGTCAAGATGGGAAAGACAGGAACTGTTGTGTGCTCAATGAATGCCGCGGGAAACTTTATCCCGCCGATGTTTATCTTTTCAACTAAGAGGATGTCCCCTCATCTGTCAAAAGGCGGTCGGCCAATGCTTAGTCAGATTACATCCTGATCATTGCAACCGACGACAGACTTCAATTCTTTTGTTCTTCTGTTCCTGTAGAATCCAATACGCGCACACCTTTTCCATATTCAAATCGTCGTGAATAATGCTGTGCAGGGTTGCGCGGCCGGGGTCTGTCTGACATTCCAAGTTCACCAAATGTTTTGCACCTATTAGCCCTCAATGTTGCTGGGAGACCACGATGTTTGCGGACGACCAGTACTCACATTCTTGTGTGCAGTTTCCCTGCCGCTGGTGAACACAGTGACCCAGTTGTAAACGTTCTGTGCAGGAGCTTCTTGACCACATAACGCAATTAAACGTCTGTGGATTTTTGAAGTTTTGGGTCTTCAGTCCACAAAAAGAATGCAGTTCATCTTTGTCCACAAGAGCGACTGCCATAATGTCCACGTCTTTCTCTGCTTGACAACAAACGAACCCTGTCATTTCCCTACACATACTACCTACAACCGCCATCTACCATCTCGTGGCGTACTAGTACCGCTATATCACCCTACAATGCAGGTGCGCATTATTAAATCGCCGCTACTGTAAACAACTCTGAACACTCCTCGTATTTCAGTAGACTGGACATTCCACCTACGGTCTCAATTATGACGGCGTTTATTGCGTGCGTTTTAGATATGCAAGGATGTTATGTAATCTACATAATCTTTCCTTCATGTGAAGGCTATCAGCAAACTATCGCTCAAATTGTGCTGCGTTTATCACCTGTCTAAACACTACCGCCAGTGAATAAAGCCATCATAGAAATTTGCAATTCAATACTGCCTTTACTTTACATCGGCAATGTGCTTGTATCTCCCGGGCAGTTGAGAATTTCATTACACAAATAACAAAACCTTAAACCGAATATCTCAGTATAATTTAAACAAAACGAACAAATTCATATGCCCCTTTTCGATCTGTCATAACTCTAACAGAATTCTGCATTTTAGCGAATTCCGAAAGAATGCAGGTATTGGGGTTCTACTCATTAATTTTTTTTTTAAAACTTTTCTCATATCCCCATCAATCCTACTTACTAGTTATAAAAAATGACGATGAAAAAATGTATACGTGTGTATGTTTCTGTTAACGATCTAGCGGCCGCAGATTTTGTTCTCAACGAAATTCTCTGTACCATTGAAATAAAATAATAAAAATGCTTTCTGAAAATCAACGAAAATTAGGGGTGGTGGGTATACCTGAAAACTAACTTTTTATAATCGTCGAGGACGTCGATTAGGTCGGGGGGGGGCTATTATTGTTAGCGTTAATAATTGGGCATTCTTGCAAGCGATAAACTCGTTCGTGTCATGTGAAAGAGTATGAAGAAAATATTCTACGCATGCGCATGGACGAATATTCGCAATTACCCTTACAGACAGGGTCGTCTTGCGACTTCAGTACCGAACGGCAGCGGAAAAAGCCGAACTCCAGGGAATACTGAAGCGATGTACAAAGCTTAAGCGGTAGTGTATGTACTCTATCAGCCTTGTAGTGTAAAGTGTTCAATAAATGTGGGCGGAGAGAACACAACGGTTTCGGAACACAGAAAAACAAGCAATCGTACGTCTAAAATTAACTATGTAGCTTAAATGTTAATTACATTCCGTTTTAGTTGTTATACAGCTAGTACAATTGGAGACGTTAAGCTAACAATATAACACGTAAATAAAATAATAATGATACGGGAAAAGCATAAACTTTTAAGCCTGGAAGTTATGTTTTTATTAAATACATATCTTAAGTTAGTGTTAGTTGTTTTTACTACATTCTCTACTCTAACGGTCTGTAATAATCTTCACCAGTTTAACTTGCTGAGGAATTCGCTTAGTTTACGCAGCTCCTGCATGACTTACTTTTAATTTTACTCTCAAACTTCGCATGGCGAAAATTCACATATTGTCTACACGTTGGCATTTTGCAGAAAATGCTCTGAAGAGGGTCATGCTCTATGCTAAACCCCCGACCCATTTCTGCTGGACCTAAATCTTTCATTTCATGTCACAAAAATGCCTGAAATGTATAAAGAGCGCATGCGCAGTTCCAAGTTCATGTATTACGTTATAACTAAATAAGAGATGGTAATTTTTTTTTTTTTTTGAGTAATGTTTAACGTCCGTTTTTACTATTGGAGTACCACAGGCGGTGAACTCTGATGATACATGAGATGAAATGAGAAATTTGTGAAAGGATTTTTTTTTTAAGGAAGGAAGCGTTCCAGGCCTAAGTTTAGGTACCTCCCGGACATTTGCCAGTTATGAAGACTGAGGAAAACCTGAAAAAAAACCCAGTCAGGGAGAACGGTCCTGGCGGGATTCGAACCCCAGATCTCCCGTTCACGAGTTCATGCCTTAACGACCTCGGCCACCCGTGGCGGTTTAGACAAATTGTATTCTCAGATGGATTCTGCCTGGATGTGACGTAAATCCACAATGGATGTTGCGAGAACCATGTGCATTATACACAAATAGTGATAATATTTCTTTAGAGAACGCTGAACGCCAATATACACATTTGCTGCGAAATCATGTAGTATCGCTAATTTATTTGCACATTCAGTCAACCACGGGCTACCAAGAAATGACACCAATTTCCAGCAAGATGAAGTTCGAGCCCACCTTGGACAAAATGTTCGTCAGCACTTAGACAGGTTTTTCCACAAGGATGGGTTGGTAGGAAAGAACGTTTAGAGTGGCCAAAATCTCCAGATTTGTGGCCTTTGGACTTGGCCATTTGAAGTCTGTAGTAGTATATCAGAAAGCCAAAATCTTGGATCTGGAGTATCGAACATTGGAAGAGGTGCAAGACATTCCTAAAGCCTCGTTAAGTCTCTTTAAACAGTTTCTATGATCGGCTGTCACAATATCAAGCAGCTGAGGGCTACAGTTTGAACACAGAGTTTAGACCTCGAGGAAGGTTTGTTTTGCTTAAGAAGAAGCATTTTATTATTCACTACACTTTTTTTTCCCCTTGATTGTCACATCATTCAATTATTGGAAAGCCAAAAGCATGTCCGCCGCTGCACCTAATACTTGCGGACGTCCGTTGGCAAGCGTAAATGTATAATCTGACAAAACGAAACATTTGAAACATAGTTAAAGCATGACTTCCAGAGCGAGAGTTTTGAGGTTGGATTAACGTTAGATGACTGAAGTTTTTCCCAGGGTTTTCTCAATTCTCAAGTGGCAAATTCCTGAAAGGTACCCTGGAACGTTTCCTTCCTTTAAAAAAAAATATATTTTCTAGTTTATCATTTCATCTCATGTGTCATCAGTGTCTACCGTCTGTGATGTTTCAGCAGTTGAAACGGGCGTTAAACACTGAACTGAAATAGTTGCCAGTATGTCCTGAAATCTCCAAGATGTGACCGGGTTTGCATGCAGTCTCCGATTATACGCTCAACGCAGGCCACAGGTTCCCTCTTGCAGGCTAACAAAAACCTCTCTTCCGAGCAGAGTGATTTAATGTTCGTTATTCTTTTCCACTTTATTTTCCGGAGAAACCGTGAACTATCTTCTTGGCTGGCGGCCCGTCCTCCCTCTCAAATTCATTGTCAGTTCAGTTCGCTGGAAGACAAATTAGTATAGTCACGCGAGTCTTTCGTTTGTTACTGTTGGATTCAGTGCACAAAACCCTTCAAAGAGAGTGATAATTAAGGCGATTTACGTCTGCCCATTTGTTATCACATTGCAGATGCTTCAGTTCCATGAATGAATTTTCCAGCACAGAGGTTGCTAAGTTTCTTAAAGACATTCTTAGAAGTTTCTATTGTAAAAAGAGAAAACTTAAATGTAGCACATTGCCTTTGACAATTTCAGATAAATCGGTTTTACGATTGTGTAGCTGTTGGTTGCACTGCAGGAAGCAAAATTTTCACCCCTGAAGTTTCCAGGTCGGCAAAGGTTCTAAATTTCTGTTCTCGGAGGTGATTATCGAAAATAAATAAAACAAGTGTAATGACTGGAAAATATGACACCTGCACTAGCCACTTCTAACCAAGACAGATAATGATTTCACGAACAACTTTAGTTGTATGTCATTCAAGAGTGCAGGCGTACTCAGATTATACACACGGCTGGTAACAGCTGACGGTGCATCGTAAGCTTCTTTAGTTGCAGTGGTGGTTTCGGTTGTTTGGGGAGATTTGTGTACTGCTAACCATCTCAACAGGCTATTATAAATAAATTTATTTCCAACAACCCCAACCAAACAAAATTGAATTAAAATTTACATATTTCCATTATTTTACAAATAACCAAATATTGTTATTAATTTAGAATTCTAGTCCCCGGTTTATCAGTAGTAGCCTACTGGAATATCTAAGGGAGCAGTGTACATTGCTAACCAACATTATACAGAGTGAAACATCTGAAACTTGCATGGCTAATATTTCTGAAATTGAAGGTGCAATTGATATACTGATTTCACAGAACTGAAGCTTAGCAAGGGCCTCATAATTACAACCCATGCACAGATGTTAATAATTATTAGAATATGTATTTCTTGAATAATATTACATTTTTTCAAATAGAAAATGCCTTTTGATATCAAGAAAATAAAACTAGAGGAAATTAGAATGCCAATGGTGTTTTTGCACGATTCTATTGCAAGTGGTTTACGATCTATCGTAATATGAACATTTCAAATACCTACAGTTGTCTGCTCCATTTAACTGCTTCATGACAATGGGAGATGTCACACTGCTAACGCTGTTACGGACCTCCTACGTCGATGGAACTCGGAGATGCTGGAACATCCACTATACTCACCCGATATCAGCTCTCTTATGGTAGACATGGCAGGAGATTACATTTAAGGAATGCACGTCGCTTTCCTGTGATAATAAAGCCCTCTAGACATTAGAGCACTGTTGCCTTTACTTTTTTTTCCCCCCAATCTATGTATTACAGAGAAAACGTTCAGTCTTCCAATGTACTTTATTTTTTGACATGGTAACCTCCAAAATGAACTTGCCCCAACTGTTCTCCTGGTTCATGATTCCCTCCTGAAGGTCGGTTTCTTCGAGGCTGTCACAAAACTCCTTTAGCTCTATTAACCTTTCAGTTTTACTTAAATTGTGCATAGCCAGAAAAGTCCTGAGTTTCAGAAACGGGTGCTTATCCTAGAGAGCAAGATCAGACGAATAGGGTGCGTGCGGAAGCATTCCAATTATTAATTCGGTCATTTTGTCCTGAGCGACCGGCGTATTGTCATAGTGAAACAACACCTTCATCTTGCCCAATCCCAGACGTGTTTCTATAATCGCTGTTTTCATTATCTTCAAAAGTGTTGCGCAGCGTTCTACAGCAATTGTTTTTTCCCCTTCTCTAAGTAGCCAATCAACGACTTCCTTTCGCGTCCTATTAAAAAAAAAAAAAAATGAAGCCATTATCTTTCCAGCGGATGGAAGGCGTTTTACCTTTTTCGACGTCAGTTCGCCTCGTACGATCCACTGTTTAGACCAGTTTCGTTTGCTGTGTATAGTAATGAATCTTATGTTTCGTCCATAGCCACAAAACGCCATAAACACCGGTTGGATTCTTCTCAAGTATTTTCAAACACTCAGCCTATGTTTTCTTTGTTTCGCAGAGAGCAGTTTTTAATAATTGATTATGCAAAATAAAATTATTATGCTCAGTTGATGTGCTTCTGGCCTTTACTAACTATAGTGCGCTAATTCCCATTGGGTTGTATGCCCTTAATGTTTCTGTCAGTTCTGGGTCCCCAGAACCGCCTCCGCACTCTTCACGACAGTCGTTGATGAATCAAATTCCTAGCCCCACAGCTCTTTTTTCAGACGGGGGAACAGGAAAAAGTAGCACGGAGCTAGGTCCAGCCTGTATAGAGGATGTGGCACGTGTTCTATGTTATTTTCTGGTCAAGTGTTGAGGGGGGGCATTGGCATGGTGATGAACTATTCCACTAAAGTCGAAGAACGAAGTCATCATAACTTTTCATACTGATCAATAACCTTGCTTTGGTGCCGGAGAACCAGGTGAGCTGGCTTGTTTGCTTCCGAGATCATGAGTGAAGTATCAATGTTATGATGGAATTCAGGTATGCCACACCGCCACGGATGGCCGAATTCGTTACGACACGGACTCGTGAGCGGAAAGTCTGGGGTTCCAATCCCACCAGGACCGTCCTCCCTGACTGATGTTTTTTTTCCCCCTCCCAGATTTTCCTCAGTCCTCATAAATGACAAATACCGGGGAAGTACCTCAAACTTAGGCCTATCCTCAATATATAATTTATTTCGTGTATCATCAGTGCCCATCGCCTGTGGTGCCTCAACAGTAAGAACGGGCGTTAAACACAATTCAACAATAAAACACCTACTCCGCTGCCGGACGCTGGAGCACCCAATACACGTTCACGGCACAGAAGAGTCTCATAGGTATGCGATCCTGTAGAATGGTGAAAGCTGTAACACATCAGCCAGACTATTCATTTTTATCTTCCCGAACAATGACGACAGCGGGTCTCGTTCACTGCAGTGGCTGCAGCACCTGGACCACTCTGCTTTGTTGTTGAAACACGGCCCCCCTTAAACTCTTTGAGCTGCCGAAGTGCTGTTGATTGTGGAAGAATGTCATCGCCATATGCTTGCTGTAACATCACATACACTTCTATATTGAATTTCTGCAGACGGAAGTAAAATTTTCACAGTGCACTGGGAAACACTTGCAATTTGCTAACGAGTTCTAAGACACTTGCGTTTCCAATTTTGAGCATGAAAAACAAACAAAAAATCACATCGTGTCTCTACTGTGTGTTGAGAGGGGGGGAAATGATTTTCAGTATTTATTGACTAACTGGCAGTTTCATGGAGGAATGAAACCAGCACTTTCGGTTAATCGTAGAACCCATTCCCTACTGTCTTTCATTGATTTGTATTCCCGGAGCTGGATGGTCCAGGGCATTTTCCACCTGTGACCTTCAACTTAAAGTTTTTAATGAACTGAAGTTCATCGATTAATAATTGGGGAAACAGGAGGACAACGTTGAGAAAACCCCCAAATATTGAATCATCACCAACTTTACCGCAATCATTTTTGGTCCTGATTCGTAGCATTTTAATTTAATTTGAATTCAGTTCCGGATGTTTTTAAAGCCAACATCTAGAACAGAAGCATCACCTGTGCAGAGTTCCATGGGGCGAGGAGAGCACAGAAAACCTGACATTACTAATTGGGTGGCGATGGGTGAATAAATTCGCTGGTATTCCAAGCACGTTTCATGTAAAAGTTTGGGCAATGGTCACTGAGTACGTGGACACGGTCAAAGAGAGAGGAATATGCTGGCACGCGTTACGAATTTCCCAGGAAGTGCGAAAAACTATGAGGACTGTTGGGATAGGTTAAACAAGGGATGCAATGAAAGACGTTCTGTTCCAGTCGAACGATTGCAAATAAACACGGACGGACGGACAGACGGCATCCTGCGCAGCTGTAGCCGCAACCAAACTCTGCACTGCGTCATCACGAGACGCGGGGAGCCGAATATATTTTCTGAATCACAATGGATGCAATTAGAAGTTCACGCCTACACAAAGTGCCTGATTCTGTATGTGAACGAGGGTCACTTTAAAAGTTTTGAGAACGAAAACAATAAGCTTTTTAAAATGGAATCTAATCGTTGGAAGTTTTCAAAGTATCTCCATTGCATTTTATACCACGTGTCATCCCTTCAAATGCTTTCTTTTTATGCAGTGGCTTATCTGATTCAAATCGTTGACCACAATTTTTTCTTTCATTTTGGGAAATAGGAAAAAGTCACATGTAACCAGATTAGAACTGTATGGAGGATGGAACAAACATTTGATGACTGCAGAAATTGGTTTTTCCAGCGCATTGTGAGTAAAAGGGGTTGTCTTCGTGTAACATGATTCAGACCTGTCATGACATTGAAGAACTGGGGCAGTCATGGAACATAAACGTGCACTACGTAAAATAAACTCACACGATGTGCCGCCCATCTTGATAAATATCTATGTGGTTAATTATACCAGCACGGTAAAATTAAATAAATAAATAAATAACCTAGGTGTTTATATAGACTCCGATCTAGAATGACACAGTCAGGTAACCCACACGTGCTATAAACTATTTTCTTTGATTCACACATTAAAACACGTAACAAAAGATCTACCGCTCAATCTCGTTCAAGTGTTTGTTATGTCTCACTTTGATGTCTTGTACTCTAATCTAAATACTGGGCAGATCGAGTGATCACAACTCGTACACAATGCTCGTGTTCGTTTCGTCTTTAAACACTCGTAAATTTGATCATGTAACAACAAATAATCAACCGTCATAGCAACTTGTAATAGCACGCAAGATTTTCCATTCCCTTACGCTTCTGTTCAAAATCTTCATACCTGCAGCCCTCAGTATTTCCCCTCTCGCTTCGTACATCTTTCCCTAGCTCGAACCCTGAACATGACTTTACTGTCTATACCTCGTCACCGAACACATTTCTACTTAACCTCATTTAGCGTGTCAGTTCCTAGAGTGTGGAACTCCCTTCCACCTGAAGTCAGAGATTGTTGGACAATAAAGCAATTTAAACGTAGATTAAATTATCATCTCTACTCTTGGAATCACAAGAGTTAGTTTCTCGCTTATTCTTCCTCCTCCTTTTCTCCTCCTTACTCCCTCCCTCCTTGTACTCGAGAAAAGTTATGGAAGGATAAATGTAATTGTAACACTATCTTTATTAGCTTTCTAACTTTATTAAATATGTAATATTTTCATTTGATGTGTTTTATATCACTATGTATATTGTAATTTGTATTTTTTGCCGGTTCTTTACCTAGTAGAGTGGAAGAGAAGACCACAGGGTCTTAAATCTTAAATAAATAAATCCGGTAATGACAATTTTTGTACCTCAAGTGAAACTGTCACAATATGGTCCCTGGCTGAGAAGAAAGAACAGGGCATCTTCTTGCCAACACTTCTCGCTCGCCTCGTTTGTTGCCGGATCTTCTCCTGGGCAGACCCAGGCCAATGATTGTCACTTAGTTTCTGGATCACATGGTATGTCCGGCTTTTTTTTTTTTTTTGAAAATTGTCTTCAAATCTCCATCGTACCTACTTAATAGATACCGAAAATGACGACGAAAAAATGATGTGTGTGTGTGTGTGTGTGTGTGTAAAGTGAATATATATAAAATATATATTCATATATTTTGAATGGTGTTTAACGCCAGTTTTTACTACTGAGGCACCAAAGGTGGTGGACAATAGTGATGAAATGATATGTTGGGAAAGGATTTTTTTAAGGAAGGAAACTACGGTCCTGTCGGGATTCGAACCCCATACCTCCCGCTCATGAGTCCGCGCCTTAACCACTTCGGCCATCCGTGGCGGTTTTATATATATAATGTGTGTATTTGTGTTAACGCTCTAGTGGTCGCAATTTTTATTTTTCTCAACGAAACTTTTTATGTTTCATTAAAACAAATTAATAAAAATACTTTCAGAAAATCAGGGCAAAATCGGGTCATTAGGAATGTAGGTATACCTAAAATTGCTCTAGCGGCACCAGTTTTTGTTTCTTTGTTTCTTCATAACAAAATTCGGTATATATCATTTAAATATAATAAGAAAATTGTTTCTGAAAGTTAGGGAAATCAGACGATTAGAAGTAAAGGTATACTTGAAAACCGAAAATTTAAAAGCGCTCTTGTGTTTAATTTTCTCTACATTATTTCAAAATGAAAGGACAAATTAATTCAGATAAAAACTGTATTTATAATGATGAACATGTTTTGTATTTAATAAAAGCATCCTCTTGAAGAGAGCAAATATTAATCTAATATGCGTGTGAGTATTATATTTGTATGTAAGAGCGCTCTGTGATAAACTCCAAAAAACATTTTCGTTACATGTTTTTACTACATTAACATTTAAATTAAATTTCAAAGCCCCTGAAAATCGATGAAACTTTCGATTGTTTATTATTTATGGAGTATATTTATTTTGCACATTGTAATTGTTTTTAAATAGTAACATGTTTTTGTTTTATTAAAACATATGAACATCATCTTAAATACGCAATGTAACTCGAAACTTTCTGTTATATCTCTCTATTTTAGTGAATGTGAAGATGATATCAAGGTCTTAGTTTATAAACATAGTCACATTTAAAATTGTAATCCACACAGTATAACTTTGTAAATCAATAGTCACATATTTCATTTAATTAATAGGATACCATTAATTTTTGTGGTTTAATCTCAATAATAATAATAATAATAATAATAATAATTATTATTATTATTATTATTATTATTATTATTATTATTATTCAAAATTGTTTTAACTTTTGTGTTACTTATTGATTGCAGGAATTCTAATTTTGTTCCCCTAATACCATACAGTATTGCCATAACTTATTTCATTAATTAATAAGACCATAATTTGGATTTTACGTTCATTTTTAAAGTTACTCTACTAGATGGAAATTCACCCAGTTTACGTAGCTCCTGCGTGATGAACTTTTTTTTAACATCTGCTGATTTTATTCAATTTCGATAAAATCATTTTTAGACTAACTTTGTTACCATTTTTCATTATTCGTTATTTTAAGCTCTTTTGTCCAGTTAATAAACTTTAGTGTTTCTCTTTAAGGTTTTTTTTTAATCTTTTCTGTAAAATTCTGAGCCGAAATATTGATGATGATGATAATTATGATTAATAATAATAATAATAATAATAATAATAATAATAATAATAATAATATTGAACTAGCATCCGCAGTACTTTGACTGGGCTGTAACAACATGGCGGATATATTTTAGTTGTCAACAACACACCTTTTTAAAGCAAAACAACAGAACTACAAGAGCGAGATAGATGTGAATTCTATCGTATACAGCTCCCGTTTTCCCGGTTTCTCCCAACTTTGTTTCATGTCATATACAGTAACCCACCTGGTGAAAATATCAAATGTTGCCTTCCCGTCCGTGATAAACAACTGACGGACGGCGTTCCTCTAGAACTGGCCCTTTCCACGCTGCGGTGCAGACGTTGGGTCATTATTTACTTACATCCAGTGCTTGCAAACAGCCACATGACGCAAGCAAAGGTCGAGTTGACCTTTAGATTATTTAGAATAGTGTTCTCGCAGAGCTCATCTGTCCGTTTGAAATAAGCAAGGCCGTAGTAGGAAACGACAATAATAATAATAATAATAATAATAATAATAATAATAATAATAATAATAATAATAATAAAACGGCGATATCTAAAACGATTTCTAATCGCATGGTTATTGATTTTATTCTTTCCAGCAGTCGAAAACGTTTCTCGATAACTTCTCGCCAAAGTATGCAGAAGACAATATTTGTGGATCTAATAGTACACTTTATTTATATTTGATCGCGCGATTGTTAAAGTACTTACAGGTTAGTTTTCATGATAAGCAAGGTTTAGGGATTAGATAAGTTATAAACGAAAATGGAACTTTAACAAATAAGAGTTCTTTAAGGAATTCCGAAGGAACTTATCAATTGCTGTTGTACCCATGAAACGATTTTTGAAAAGATTCTTTAAAACTCCATCCCTCCTACCTATTAAACATCGAAAATGACAATAAAATATATTTGTGTATATCTGTTTACGCTCTAGCGGTCGCAACTTTTGTTTTTTCTCAACGAAACTCGGCATATAACCACCAATTAACAAACGATTTGTCTGGGAGTTCGTTAATCAGCAAAATTGAACCATTGTAGGTGGAGCTTAATTTTAAAAAAATAAAAAATAAAGGGCGAATAAGAAATAGAAGAAAGAAAGAAAGAAACAAAAAGAAAAAGAAAACCATCTAGTGGCAACAATTTTTAACTCAGTATATTTCATTAAAATAAATTGATGAAAATTATTTATGAAAATCAGGACAATCGGGCTATTAAGAGTGGGGTATACCTGAAAACCGAATGGGGGTTAAAGCAAAATTAAAAAATCGGCCTAGGGGCAGAAATTTAAAAATTTTTAAAGGAAACTCGGTATATGCCATTTAAATAAAATGAGAAAAATAGTTTCTGAAAATAAGTGAAATCGGATTATTAGGAATGGGGGTTTACCAGAAACCCAAAATTTAAAAATCGCTCTAGAACCAGCAATATTTGCTTTTTCGGAATGTAACTAGGTATGTTCAATTTAATAAAATAAGAAAAATAGTTTCTGAAAATCAGGGAAAGCGGGGCATTAGGAATGGGGGTTTATCTGAAACTCAAAATTTAAAAATCACTCTAGCGGCACGAATACTTACTTGTTTCTTCATAACAAAATTCGGTATTTACAATTTAAGAAAATTGTTTCTGAAAAATAGCGAAATGGAGCTTTACAAATTATCTAGAGGTAAATTTATCTATTTAATTGGGAAACAAAGAATTCTTAGTTTTGCCTTAATTCATGGAAATGTTAGATTCTTACATTCCTGTGCTGCTGGTCTTTGGGTATTGAATAAATGCGATTCTTTGTTGAAACAAGCAACACTTTGCCTATTTATTTTCCTCTCAACAATCTGGTACTAAATATTCCCTCGTTCCCTGTTTCTGTGCTAGAATAAACATGTAAAAAAATTGAAATAAATGGACAATTTGGGGGAAAACGGAATAAAAATATTTTGTTAGGTCTGCTAGTTTATATTAAAATATGTTAATAGTAATTCAGAATGTAGCAATTAATTTACATCATAATTTGAAATTTATTGTTCTATCCCAGTATTTTTAATTAATTAATTTATTTTCTTTAATGACGTAAGGGTGAGCATTGTATGCGATAGCAATGGGAAAATATAAACACTACCAACTTTATAGCAAATAATTACAAATAGTTAAAAACCATACAAGGCGATTCTACGGAAGTCTATTGAGTTCAGTAAGAATAAAATTGGCTACAAAAATAAATAAAACATTTATGAAACGCTAAAGAACGTAGACTGAATCTGTTCATCTCTTCCAAGCATTACAACTAGCAAGCCAGGAATAAATCCTTCGTCCTCTGCTTAAGCAACTGCGGCTGAAGCGATCTAATCCTTAGGATGAATACCATTTATTATTTTGATTAGGTACAGAACTTCCAGAATATGTCCTTACCGCTCGCACGAGATTTTACGTCTCGGCCAAGCTTGCCTCCTTTCCGTGCCGTTCTGTCCTTGAACATCCATGCTGTCACCGGGCTACATTCATTCGCGAAGGTGGCACTTTGGAACAACATTCTTTTGTATAACTATTATTAAAATACGAATAACTCTTCGTGTTCTGAGACATTTATTCGGAATTTCCCTGAGCAATTTCCCTCTTCCAGATCTGCTTCACGATCTTGTGCATAAATTTGGTACTACTGGTTCAGTGCAAAACAGGAAACACACAAAGAGGTAAGTTTTAACAGAAGACAAATTAAACGAAATTGGCGCAAATCTTGAACGTTTGCCAGCAAAATCACTGACGAAACTTGAACAAGTTGAGGATTCAGTGTCTTCTACACTTACAGCAACAAAATTGTTAAAAAATAAACTCACGACAAAGTGATCCCGTAGCTGTGTGCATTATTGTCAATGGTTTCTTTCATCAGTGACTGAAGAGATAATCGCCCACAACAAACGAGGCGTGGTCGTGTAAACACAACACCGCTATTAGTGTTCTGAAAATCCGTGTTGTATACAAGAAGCCCCTCATTATGCTAAGAAAATTAGAATTGGTGTGCGATTAGCCCAAGACGCATAATCGTCCGATTTTTTACGTCATAGAGATGCACAAAAATGACATTCTGACCCATGTTTAATCAGCTACGGAAGAAGAGAAAGCATATGGGTACCGCCACAGCAAAGGAGTCCATGGGAGGTGTATGACTCTCTCTCTCTCTTCCCAACCTCAAAACAAATCTTTGCACATTGGAAAACCTCTTGAAACAGACATTTATAGTGCTTGAACTAAATCATGTCAAACGGCTGAAGGAGGACATCATTTCGAGCATTTGCTATAAAAAATATATGCACAGTTTTAAGAAACGAACTCCAGTTGCCGAGACTCAAAACCCCGATAAGGGCCTGTTTTGGAAGCTCTGTATGTGTTGGACATTTTCTTCTCTTTTAACACATAATTTCAAGCAAGCTCTTTTTGCTTCAAGTTCTTTTCCCACGTATGAAGTTTTGCACCAAATTACTTTATCTCTAAAATTATTTGCCGAATATTCTTGTTCATGCCCTGAACATGTAGAATTAGGTCGCTTGGAGTGTCCAAAAGTCTACTCACTAAAATGTCATACCTACCGATGGACGCGTTGTCGACCCCTGGTCTACAAAATAACAGTGGCATAGATTTTATCTAAAATATTTGAAAACTGTATTGAAATCAATGTAGACTACATAGCACCAAGTTTAAGGGGCGTTCTAAAAATTCTCGGCCCAACCAACAAAGAGATTTTTTTTTTTTTTTTTAATTTTTCAACATCAAATCAGCATTTAGGCCAACGAGTTTCCAACTTTTAATACCTTTTAATAAAATTTGTCCAACTGGGAAAAATAAGCGTCTGTCTCAGATTCAAACCCATCATTTGATTAGAATCTTTGTCTACCCAGCAACTTATTCAGGCATGAGGACAAAAAGTAATTGCTGGGAGCCCAAACCTGTGAATATGGTGGATGTGGAAGCACTTGGAAGCGAACGTCATGCAGTTTTGTAGCAAGAATCCCAAACGTGTGTGAAGGTGCATTATCGTGATGAAAGAACACTTTTTTTTTCGCAAAATGTGGACGTTTAGCCTTAATAGCATCCTTCAGTTGGCCCATTAGTGAAGTGTAATACTTCCTGGTGATATTCTGCCCTTCTGGAGGTAGTATATGAGTATCACACCTTGAGAATCCCAGAAAACCGTAGCCATGACTTTTCCTGCAGATGGAACCGTTTGTACTTTCTTTGGAGCACTTTCATCTGTTGTCACCCACTGTTCGGACTGCTCCTTCATCTCTGGCGTGTATTGATGAATCCATGTTTCATATACTGCTATGAAACGTCGGAGAAACTCACTGGAATTGCTTTAAACAAGTCTAAACACTCTTGCGAAATGTTCATTCCAATGAGTTTGTGGTCCGTGTTAACAAACGCGGCACGCATCAAGTGGATAGCTTTCTCATACTCAAAACTTTGTACAAAATGTAGTGGACACGGCTTGTCGAGGTCTTTGCAATGTTAGAAAACTCGCGTACTTCCAATCGGCGATAATGGAGTACGGCATTGTGAATTTTGTTACAATCTCGTCGGTAGTAGCAGTTTTGGGATGCCCTGAGCGCTCATCGTCTTCAATGGATGTACGGCCACGCTTACATTCCACAGCCCACTTTTTAACCGTCGAAAACAAGATGAAGAATCCTCTAATATGGAATAATCTATTCCTTTTGTATTTCTGTTGCGGTTAAACCATTCAAAAGCAGTACTTTATCACAGCTTTTTCTTTTTATCCATTTTGTAGAAAACTAACACTATTTCGTTTACACGATCGTCACAAACAAGTGAGTAATGGAGTCTGAAACTTTACAGCACACCATCTAAAGGATGATACTTAGCAACTATCATAGTAATTCGGCCTTTTTGACGACATCTTTGAGTCAGATCGAGAACTTTTCTATGATGAAAAGTAAGTAAGTAAGTAAGTAAGTAAGTAAGAAATAGAATCAATAATGAAGCTATGGTCATACACAATAAGACAGCGATACATGAACGTCGATCAATTTATCGTGTGGAAATTTGACAGACAGATGCTTTTAACCTTCTGTTTGATACTTAGACCATCCATCTGTGAATCATTTCCGTCCTAAATCTTAAATATTTATATCTGCAAATAAATCATAGAGAGAAATTTTAGTCACCCAAAGGTGCCCCACCACATAAATGGGATAATTTGCTGTGAAGTTGCCAGCATATACAGGTACCGAAATGTATTGACCTCTTTGGCAGCTTCACTGATTCATTGTGCCGGATGTTCTTGCGCTTTTACAAGCGTCAGCAGGAAAGGAGCCTGCTGCGTTGTTGGATGCATTTCAAACTCTCAAGGTAGCCGGAGATTCTGCATTGAATAGATAATGGCTTATTGCTGGTAGTGCTGCAGGCACGCGTTGATGAAGCGTGATGTGCTTATAGCTGCATGATGATGCATGCAAACTCCACTAACTCTACTGAGGGTCTTTCAAGTGTAGGCCAAAAGTGCATTAAGTTTTGACCGCCCTAGTTCCATTTATGTATGTGCTTATTACTTTCTTAAACACTTTTTTTGTTATGTACCGGGCGAGTCTTTTCATATTGTGTACACTTTGCTCCAGAACTACTCCTATTCTCTGTATTTCTATTGTAAGTAAGAATAAAACACTAGGCTGAATCAGAAAGTAAGCTTAACCCTTTTTGTATTCATGAAATATATACATAGCAATTGAAAACATTTCTTCACTTTTCAACATACGAGGGTAGGTCCATAAGTTTCCGGCCTAACCATTTTCTAGGTATGAAAAAGACAAAAACCGTATTTCACTTTTCAACATAGTTACATTTTATTGTGGGCATAAACAGCATCCACCACTTCTTCGTCTCACATAAATTTCCTTCCTCGAAGGTCCTTCTTGAGTTTTGAGAAGAGGAAATAGTCACTGGGAGCTAGATCTGGGCTGTAGGGTGGATGGTCGATCTTCTTGAAGCCATATTTCTTCACAGCTTCCTTTTCAACAAGAGATATGTGTACACACGAGTTGTTGTGAAGAAGGCGCACACCACCACTCAGCTTTCCTCGCCTTTTCTCTTTGATGGAAGCACGCAGTCTGTGCAGTAGGCCAGCATAGTACTCTCCATTTACTGTGGTGTTCCCCTCCTTGAAGTCAGTGAAGAGTATTTCTTCACGATCCCAAAAGATTGTGGCTATGATCTTCTTGGTTGACTGAGTGATCTCTTTTAGAGGCGGTGCTTCGCCAGGTTTAAGCCTCTCCATTGATTCTCTTATGGACAAGGGATAATAGTAGAGGATCATAGTTTCGTCTCCTGTAACAATGGTTAGCAGAAACTCTCTTTCGTTGCCACGGCAGAGCGCCAAAAATGCCTGACAACAGATGACTCGTTGCTGCTTTTGGACTAAGGAAAGAAGTTTAGGCACCCATTTTGACTAACCTTATTCATGTTTAAATAATTCGAAGGACTGTTCGTTTAGAAAGACTCGTCCTTGCTGCTATTTCTGTAACTTTGAGCTGCCGGTCTTCCACAATTTCTTCTTCCACAAGAGCGATCGATGTTTTCAGGAGTGAACACCTTCAAGGGCCGACCTGCATACTCTTCGTCTTCAAAGCTTTCTCGATCCATTCGAAAAAGTTTGACTCATTCTTTTAAGGTAGAATATGAGGGAGATACTTCCCCATATACACCGTCCAATCGCTGTTTAATTTTATTTGGAGTAAGGCCTTCTTTTGTGAAGAACTTAATAACAGCTCGAAACTCCATTTTGAACATGTCACAATCTTCTACATACGGCCTTCTTTATGCAACTATATCTGAATACAGTGGAGCGAAAGTTAGAGCTGCAATTATTTATTAACAGATAAGGTATGACAACAGATAAAACTTTTGTGAAGGCGATGATCTTTATCGGCGGACTTACGGACCTACCCTCGTTTTCTCTGCACGTTCAATGCAGGTGTTTCAGCGTTTCACTAATGCCTGTATTCCACCAGAAACTTTTTTTTCTTAGTGCGTGACCTCCATGAACCGCGTCTTTCACCTCATTGTTAGTGCGGAATTTCTTGTCGCCTAGTGCTCCAAAGAAGGTGCCAGGTCCGGTAAATAAGCAGAATGTGGTAAGATCTGTCATTTTCTGTGGCGTTTCATGAGCTGTGTGAGGTCTTGCATTATCATACTGTAAGAGTAAACCTTTTGTGAGCAAACCTTCACGTTTCACCTGATTGCAGATTTCAAACGATTCTCAAGCAGATCACAACATGACTGGCTGTTAACATTGCATCCTCTGGGCATGTAATGTTCTATGATTGAACCTGTGGGGTCGGCCAGAGCGAGCTGTATCACTCATAGTTGACACTCCAGTTTTAGACCTGCTGAAGTGACACACAGGAACCTGTTCATTTTCCTATGAATATCTGTCGGTTTCTCGCCCAATGGATAATTGCACTTCGCTCGTGCATGTTCCAAGTGAGTTGTCATCTTGTTATGGTCACTGACGTCACATTTCCCAAGATGCCGCGCGCGCTTGTTCCTCCAGCAGAAGGATGTAGATATCCGTTAATTATACATGCAGTATAACACTCTACTTAAGTATTTTGGCGTTTGATTGCTAAATTAAGGTTACCTTTTGACTGTCTTGTATCGTTCAATGCCTTAGATTTGTCATTCCACAGTAATATAAACTATTTACTTGTTATGTTCCTTAAAGGAGTTTTTATAGTAATTTATAATACTAAAAATTTACATAATACGAATTTTTACATTAATAAATATCATAGATTAAGCATTATTTCTCTCTTTCGTGCCAGGAAACAAAACAAAAACGGTATCCTTTCAACCCGGGTCCTTCACCACTTAAATCCAGCGCGCGTAGAGTTTAACACGGGTCAGAACAGGCCGAGAGGCACATATCAGGTAATTCGGCTAAAACTGATACGACGCAGAGTGTTTTAAGAGTCTGTAAAATGCCTGGATAGTATAACTTCTCAATCCGTAGATCGTTATATGTATCTCTATTTCTAATCATAATTTTAGGGAATGGACGATTTTCTGCAGATCATTAATAAGAAATGACTTAGGCATTTAAATTTTATTATTATTTAAATTATTTTATAATAATACAGTAACCTCCTTCATGGTTTGGTGTTGGCGTTTGCAATTACTAATACGTATGTTTTGGTTTGAACCCCGGCAAGGTCAAACTGTGTGCTTAATTTATTTTTCTGAATTTTTCCTTATCCTGGAGACCTATTGTTTTCACTCCAGAATCTGCCTACAAGTGAAAATAAAACTATAAATAGAAAATACTACCCTTAGGAAAAAGAAAGAAAAATAGAATTGCAAATTCCAGCAAAAATCGGAAATATTCCCTGACGCGTTTTAAAGCTGCTTTCAGTTCATGTTCAAGTTAAGCCATAACCAGCAAACGCGTGTGTTGCAATGGCTGATTAATAGAAGTGCCCATGTTCTTGAGTTTATTTGTTAATTTTTGCAAGTAAAGTTGGTGTTTAATATACCAGAATCACTAGATAGGTATCGAGATACGGAACATGGGCCACCCGTAGCGAAATCATTGTTTCTGGGTCGAAATTGCTGAGTCATTGGTGTTGTTATGATAGGAGGCAAAGCTCTATTGTGTTATTCATTTTCCTGCATTTTATGTTTTAAGTTTGGAAAGTGTGAACGTTCTTGTAAATGCAATGGAGTTTCAGAGAAAGCATTTCGTGCGATGATCTTGTACGATTTCAAATTTGACTGAAATGAAACGCAGTCACTTGAGCGTTTTAGGGAGCTTTCGGGGACTTTTCTCCTCGCGGTTTACTGTGTTCCGCTGGTTTAAGAGGGGGCGGAAATCTCTTAAAGATAAAAGAAAAGTGGTAGACCAACAACAGTAGTGACTGAGAAGAACGTCACCTTATGGTAACAATGATCAGGAAATATACAAGGACTTTGAGCCTGGCATTAGCAATCAGTTCACCGAGTGTTTCAACCATTCTTCATGAGCACCTTCGTGTAAAAAAATGTCTTCAAAATGGGTGCTCCATAATTTGTGTGAATCAGAGAAACTCCACAGGGTGGAATGATGCCAAGAAATGCTACAACTGTGAAAAGTCTTGCCATGTTTCAGATCTTGTTATCTTCAGATAACGTGAGCTTTCCTTGATGACAAACCACCCGTCAAAGTCAAGAGACCAAGGAGTGTGAGAAAGAAAATGGTTGCCTCTTTCTTCTCCACAAGTGGCCACTGGTCAGAGAAATGTTACTGCAAAATGGTACATAGAAATTTGCCTTTCCAAACAAAATTTAAGAACGTTGTCCAAAGACAGGACTGAGGGACATTTTGTTGCACCTGATGATAATTCATCAGCTCACACCGATAATGTAACAATAATTCATTCATCCTATAGTCCCGACCTGACACCATGCGATTTCTTCCTGTTCCCTGCTGTAAAGAACCGATTTCGAGGTCACCGATTTTCTAGCACCGAAGAAGCGTTTGCAGCATTCTGCAGTGCCGGAAACTGAGTGACGTGGATGCTTCCAGATGATGGAACGCTACATACAGTGTCAGGGGGAATACTTTGAGAAACTGGGATAAACAAAACATTTCTATGAGTATTCATCATTTGTTGTCTCTATACTTAGCTAGTGACACTCGTATATATTTTAAAAGACAAATTATATTTTTTAAGACATTTAAACTTGAACACACAAAAAAGTAAATTAATCATTTCACTTTTCAAAACCATTGCCACGTTAATAAATATTCTAAAGGGAAAACTAAAAAGAAAATTATGTTTATTTCATTAAAATAATTTAATCAATTATTTTGAAAGCAAAAATTAAGTTATTTGTGTGTGTGTGTGTGAGAGAGAGAGAGAGAGAGAGAGAGAGAGAGAGGTGGGAGGGGAAGCAGAAAGGTTTTAAAATTAAAATTAGCCGTTGTAATTTGCAATTGTGTATCATGTATTTACTAAATATTATTTTTGCTTTCAAAGAACTACAAATTAAACAATTAAGGCATGGGTATGGCTCAAATGTCGTAGCTCTCATTGTTAGACACCTTTATTTTTAACCGCTTGACATTTCTGTCATGGGCAACTCGATGTGATGGTGATTAAAAATAATGGGGCTGACCCACAGGCGGTGACATACCCGAATCGAGCGGTGTGCCGAGCAGAACTAAATAAGTGAAGGATTCAGGAGTTTGATAATTGTGTGTGTGTGTGTGTGTGTGTGTGTGTGTGTGTGTGTGTGTGTGTAAATTAAAAACATTTAACTCAAGATTGTAATCGTAAGATCTGAAATAATAATCAAAATAGAGATATAGCAGCTATATTTTTGTATAAAGCGCGTACATCACCGGGGTTTTAATTGTTAATATTCCGCTTTCTACTTTGTTTATTGTTGTTTTAGCGAAATCCAAAGTAATGGTACTATTGGGTTGTACCCATGGAAAGATTTTTGAAAAAATATATTGAAATCTCCATCGAGCATACTTTCTAGGCATAACGTTTGTATATAGGATATTTAAGCATATATATCTCAAACAACTAATCAAGTTCATTAAGCAACAAAATTGGACCATTGTGTTTGGGGGTTAACCTAAAGCGAAAATTTAAGGTTTCTGAAAATCAAGGTAATCGTACAATTAGCAGTGGGGGTATACCGGAAAACAGAATTTTTGTGGATCTGGATTAAGGTGGCCGAGGAAAGGGGAATGTGGCATACGGGAGGATTGTTAGCATCAACAATTGGGTATTCTCGCCAAGTGATAAACTCGTTGGTGTCATGCGAGTGTGAGTGGAACAGTCTGCGCATGCGCATGGACGAATAATCGAACTTATTCTTACAGACAGCGGTCGTCCTGCGTCTTCAGTACCAAACGGCAGCGGAAAAAGGCGAGTGCAGGGAATGCTGGAGCGATGTACAAATCTTAAGCGGTAGTATGCGTACTCTATCAACCTTGTAGTGTAAAGTGTACAGTAAATGCAGACGGAGAGAACACAACGGTTACGGAACACAGAAAAACAAGCAATCGTACATCTAAAATTAACTATGTAGCTTAAATGTTAATCACATTCCGTTTTAGTTGTTATACAGCTAACAATATAACGAGTAAATAAAATAATAATGTAACGGAAAAAGTATATCTTCAGTTAACATTATTGTTGCCATTACAATCTCTGCTCTAGCGCTTTGTAATAACTTTTACAAATACAACTTGCTGAGGAATTCGCTTAGTTTATGCAGCTCCTGCGTGACAGCCTTTTTAATTTTTTTCTTTCAATTAATATTTTTCCTTTCCCGCTGTTGCGCTTATTTAATCAGTTTTGAAGTATTCGAGATTCAATATTTACTTTTACCATCTTCACTTGTTCGCTGTTTTTGAAAAACGCAAGTTGTTCGAAATATTGAGATATTTTTGTTACTATTTTGGTGTTTTAGCTGTGTGGGCTTCTCTATTTATTGTTATTTTGGCGATATACTTTTTTAGCTCATTGTTAACTAAGTTTTTATTTGTCTGGAGATTTTACATGAAATGGAATAGGCAAATATGTTTTAAATTGATTATAAACTGTATAATATACTGTAATATAAACACATCTATTGTCATCTTATTAGTGCAATGTATCTAATATTTGTTCTTCTTTTCATTGCAGGTAAGTGATGTCTGATCGCTTTATTGGTAAGTGAAAGCCGTGTTTTGTATAAATGAAATTTGTTGCTCTTATTTCATATTCTAAGTCACCATAATCTACAGAGCTATTCAATTATATGAATAGAGTAACACATGAACGATGCTAAAAACATTATAGTAAAAGTCTATAAATCCTAATACACTTTAAACGTTATACAGGATGAACGATCCTTCATGCAACCGGTTTCGCGGCGTGCGGCTGGCCGGCTAGGGTGACTGCTGTGTTGGCGGTGTGCAACTTGCGCAAAATTTCAACTCACACTGAAGCCTCGCGCAGCGGAGGGGAAATATACTCCCCGCCGCCGCCGGCATAGCGTTGCTGGCCCGTCCCGCGGTTTACTTATCCATGCCAAGCATGTAGAATCGCGAATCACTAAATTTACCTCCACGAACATTTCTGAGAGGAAAAGTGCTATTGTTGCGGTCGTTTCTCAGAATTGAACGATTCCAACAATTATTAGAAAGTGTATTTCTAGCAAAAAGTAAACATATTTTTTAAGAATCGATGCCTGTTGACTACATGAAATTAAAACTATCTTATGTACGATTTTGTGGCAAGTAGTTTACGAAATATTTTCATATGTTGGCTTGAAGTTTCAAACACTTTTTAAAAAATGCGTGAGCATTAAGCAAAAACAACTCATTTCCCTTATTGTTAGGCAAAAACAATACGTGGCTGTTAGCATTTTGTCTACAATTTAGGATAATTTTCAATGGTATGTTGCTGTTTGTCCTGGAAACTTTCCATTTATCTCTCAGTGTACACAATACGGAAAGGAATTTTTAATTGTCTCATAGAATTATTCGCAGTGTGAGCAGTGGCAGAGTCCTGTTGATAAAATGCATTATCAGCTCCCTGTCGACTAATTCTCTGAAAAAAGACGTTAGTATGATATTCACATAAGTAACAGAGTCAACTCTATGCTAAATAAATGATCCAATGAATCTTTCACCACTGAGTTAACATATGAATCGTACATAAAGACACGCTGTGCCGTTGTAAAAACACGGCATAATACACTTTATATACTGTCGAATTAAGAAAAGAACAACACAACAGACACCCGGGAATAGCTGCGCTACGACTGCGAGAGTCAGCAATGTTCAAGTAAGCATGCAGACATGCACCTCTCCACTGCGCGGTAAACAAGTGGGGGTTCGCTGATAGGAAAAACCACGTGCTGCGGAAGAAAGCGTAGGGTGCCAAACAGACGCTAGATGGCTGTTGTAAGCAGAGTATGTAGCGAAAGGACAGTGTTCATTTGTTGTGGACAAGTTGGAAGGTGATTTTCAGTGGATTTTATTCCACTGCATGAATTTTGTGGAAGAAAGCTGTCAAGACTGCAGAAATTCATAGACGTTTAACTGCGGTATGTAGTCAAGAAGCTCCTGCACAGAAGACAGCTGGGTCAATGGATTCATCAACGGCAGGGAATCTGCACACAAGAATGTGAGTACCAGTCGCCCGTCAACATCGCGGTCTCCCAGGAACACTCAGTTCTGTCTGAATTCATTATGATTGATAGGTGCATAACTTTTGATGATCTGGAATATCAGACACGTCTTGGCCTCGCAACTCCGCACACCATTATTCACATATGGCCACATGTTCTTGAAGATTATCCGGTCAAGGAATCTTTCAATTAACGCATTGGATTGATTTGATGTATGGCATGTAGCGCCATCTTGTTGAAAATATCCATGACCCAGTTCTACAAACTGCATGGAAATCTGGCGGTACTCTGCAGTGTCCGCCAAAACACATTTGCCTTTTTCCCTCAGTAGAGATCCGGTTGTTTAAAATTTATTTACCAGTGCCAGTATTGTGTTTCTTTCGGGGTGTTTGCGAACACCAAATTCTTTCTGGTATGCCTTTCAAGTAGCTGTAATTGAATTCGTGGTCCAGCGTTGCTTCACAAGGAAGAGCCCTTTTAATGTGTACTGCGTTTTCACAGCGACTAAACAAAATATCGAAACAGCTGACAAACATAAAAGCAAACAACAAGGAATAAAAAATAAACTTTGCACATCTCGTAATAGAAAATCAGAACTCCTAAATATACCACTTAATTTGACGTTAAACTCGGGACATTGGCGGAATTTCCAGCCTAATAAATAAAGAAAAAAATATGTTAGTTGTGTTAAATCACTTTGCGTTATGTATACAATTCAAAATATGAAAGTATTTGTCCTTTTAGTACAAAGAGTAGAGGGGTATCCAAAGCTTTTAGTTTGGAAATGTGGTCTCCATTGAAAAATAGTTTGAGAAACGTTAGAGTAAGGAAAATATTTCGCAGTTACATTGGTAACACTGAATTCACTGCTCTTGGGGAAGATGTGACACCAGCGCGTCTTGAAAATGCGGAAAAGAACTGATAAGGCGCCAAGCACTTCCATTTCTGTTATGAGTGGTTGATTTTGCTGTATTTTACTTTACTGTGCTGTCTCCATAGCGTCTGCGGCATGATTTGAAAGCAATTGCACACAGTTCTCTGAGAGTGTCTGTCTGTTTTGCTTACTGACAAGTTGGAGAGGGAACTAAAGTAGCTTGAGAGCTTAACATTTAATGAGTATTTATAGCGTAGGAAAAGTCAAAAGTTTTGGAGAGGCAGAAGCCCCGTGAACCAGTAATATTTAAGGCAGTAACTTGAAAAAAGCCAGCAAAATATGCGAGAGTATTTTCTTGTTTAGAAACACAGCAGTGAGCCACTACTAGAACATTGTGGCGTGTCTACCAGAAAATTGCATTCTGCTATCAGAACAGCTAAAATTCGCATAACCGTCATGGTAGTAGAGCGTGGTTTCGATCCACGGACCTCTGGATTATGGGCCCAGCACACGTTCACAAAGCTGCTACGTGACTTTACGATTTTCATAACAAATCTACAGTAGTGCTTTTATAAACTGGAAGGAAGAAAGACAGACAGAAAGAAAGAAAAAAGAAATGTGGTCTCAAACTGCTTTAACTTTAACACAAAAGTCTAGTAACGTGGTAAACACTTTTCTAAATCCATTATGAAAAGTTTATGTAACAAATGTACTTGCCTGCAATTTACACGTTTTACAATTTAAAGGCTAAACACATAACTTTACATTGTGTAAGCACACAATTTTATACATTCAAACACGAAAACTAAAGATAGAATTAAAGTTTACAATAGACGAGGGGAATTCAAAAAGTTTTGCAACCTGCCTATCCATAATGTGTACAAAAATGTAACTAACGCAGTTGGCACCAATGTACCTTCATCTATTAAAATATGCACAAATGCAGGTTTACACCTGCATAGTGACTGTCGTACAGTCTGTTGAGTTCAGTCCTGTGTCAATAGCCCATAAATATTATGTATAGAAAACTTTACATTCTACATTTTCACACGCTATAAGCAGGTGAAAGAGCGAAAAAAATACACCAGGACTTGGTAGCTGTCCATGGTGATCGAGTGTGTTCATTTGGTACCAGTGCAAGGTGGATTCGATCATTTGAAGAAGGGCGAGAGACTTTGAAAGACAATCCTCACTATGACTGGCTTCGGGGAGTTGTGAACTAGAGGACAATTTAAAGAACAAGGAATTTAATGGAGGGGAATCGACATATTACTGTTGAAATGCTAAGTATGTAAGTGGGTATTAGTGTCAACAGTGTTGACAGTATACCCCATCAATATTTAAAGCTACGAAAAATGTGTACAAAATGTGTTCCACATTCCCTAACCAATGAAGAGAAGAAGAGGAGAAAGGAATGTGCAAGGAAACTACTGAGCATGTTTCTAAACGTTTGACAGATATATGCACTGATGATGAAAGTTGGTTTTATTTCTATACCTCCCCAAATAAAACTCAGAACTGCGTGTGGGTAAATGAGGATGACCCAAGACCAGTTGTTCTTCGACAAGGTGTTGGTTCTCGGAAGTGAATGTTCACAGTTTTCTTCAACTATGAAGGACTGTTAGTGGCTGACTGTAGGGCGGAAGGAATGACAAGGAATGGAGAATACTATGACACTTACATTTTGGATCCTGTATTTGAACATTTGAGACAGTGACGTCCAAAAACATGAACTTCAAGGCTGTTGTTTTTGCACGACAATGCGACTCTGCACAAAACAGCTGCAAATTTGAGGAAACTGGAAGTCGCCAATTTCAGTTGCTTCACCATCCACCCTACAGCACTGACCTTGCACCGTGCAACTTCTGGTTGTTTCCTCGAGTGATATCTTTCATTGCTGGAAAACTTTTAAACGAGTGCAGGATCTTTCTCAAGCTATAAATTCAGCTCTGTTGATATCTCAGTCCGAGTACCGTAGTGCTTTTGGCAAGTGTTGCACTGTCTACAACTGTGCATAGGAGAGATGGAGATACTTTGAAGGATTGTGAGGGTAACTTTTCGAATCTAGTCCTTGGATTGGACTCTAAGGTGACATTTGCAAAACTTTTTGAATGCCCCTCTTAGGTTGCCTTGGTCAGTGTGTGAAGCCTGGGAGAGAATAACTGTGGAGGTAATGTCCGAAAGCGACCTGACCCTGATGAAGGCGCTATTCCCTCTGATGCGAGAACAGGCCGAAAGTAAAGTTTTGGCGTCATGGCACTTTTAGAATATTAAAATTCAGTGTAGCTGAAAGTAAAGGATACACGGAGCAGATTGTACAATGGGTAGGAAGGCGAGAGGGTGGAAAACAGGTATTTGGCACAAGTACGTGTACAGTATAAATCTTTTGCCAACCGCGAGTTAATAACTGTAGAACTCTTGAGTAAAGCAATAAATGTTCTTGTTTGTTTCCACCCTGCTTTTATACTTTTCTTGGAAGGTAAAGTGTAAACAAATAAAATCTATATAATTAATATTAAATGTGCTTATTCTTTTTTCTTCACACAAACTGTATGTTAAGCTAAGATTTGATTGGTATCACCGTAAGATCGGAAAAATTCGAAATCACGTCCGGGACTCCAATAATGGATTTTCGTCTTACCGTACCGATGTTCTTACCAACTGAACTCCGTATCCTGCCCAACCACAACGGCAAACATCTTCATCTGAGTCCGGGTCCGTGAGTCCGTGTACTCTTGTGACCGCCATTCTTGTATTACGGTTTCTCTTGGGCACTTAGGCGAATATTTACCATTTTCTGTACATTTCTTTTGTTGGTTCTGTTATGGTCGAAAGTGCCAGGGCGAGGGGGGGGGGGGCTTGTATAGTTTGTGAATGCTTCTGCCCTATAGGCTAATGTGGAACCGGACCTCTGAACTATACGTTACATAGTGTAATGATAACCAAGTGTTGAAATATCCACTTGCTCTCATTACCGTCTCTTTCCATTTAACCACTTGCTCGTCTTAGCACCTCATTATAAAATTCTTTTTCACAATATTTCATTAAATTTTGAACACCCTTTTCATTTTCTGTGCTCACCGTATTGATCTTGGGACTAGTCAGGGATAGGGGGCATTATTTTCCTGCAGGTTTAATCATATCTACCCCCACAAGAAAGGCGTGTTAAATATTTTGAATTTCAACACATACATTATGGTGTTCTGTTGAAGGTTTAGTGCATGAAATCACCATCAGTACTTGCAAACACGAGCAAGAATCCAAGAAAGCAATATTAACCAATTCACATTGTATTTCAGCAATTAAAAGATTTTGTTGTATTCTATGTAAGAAATTATTAGCACTTTGTATTAATTGCGCAAGCGCATTTATCAAATTTCGGAGAAAACTGCAAACATATTTTATACTCTATTCACAACATGGGAGAAATTATGTGACATTTGGTTTCACAGCACGATGCGGGTGATAAATATTATAATACAGATATGTATAACCAATATCGTAAAAATTTGAACTTGTTGAATTAAAAAAAAACACTCCTTAATTCTTATTATTTATTAGAATTTTCTTACAGTTTATACATCGCCAATAAACCCGTGTTTATAGTGTTCATTCTAGTAAGACACTGCATACCTCACAGCACAGCAAGTTATAGCAGGGATTTTTTGTACTTGAAATATCGGACAAGGCCAAGTGAATTTACCGCTGGGGTCCTGAAATGTTTAAAGGGCAATGGGAAGTGTAAAATGACAAAAGTTCACATTGTTCACATTGTTTAAATTCAGTGATTAAAATATACAGAGGGACTCTAAAGTCCTTCCCTGATTTTGGGGGTCAATAGAATACCACGAAGGACTGCGGAAACGCTTACATCAGTGGATGGAGTGTCTATTTAAGTTCTGTACATACCTTACCGGTGTTTCTTGGTAACCGGCAGATATAAATCCTGTAGTCAAGCTCTTTCCACATTTGACGATCTATACCAACGACTGCATGTGTGATCCTCTCTCTAGCTGTGCTAAATCAGGTGGCATGAACACACGATCTTTGACATATCCCCATAAGAAAAAATCACATGGTGTTAAGTCAGGTAATCGTGGAGGTCACAGATGAAGAGGAAAGTCATCTCGAGCAGCACGTCCAATTCAACGACTAGGAATTTCAGCATCGAGGTACTCACGGACGTCATGATGAAAATGAGGTGGAGCCCTATCTTGCTGATAAATAAATTCGTGTCTATCTGAATGTAATTGTGGCATTATCCACTGGTGAAACATGTCGTGGTAACAGCTTTCTCCGCAAAGAAAAATAGGTCAAAGAAACAGCACAAAACACATTGACATAAGGGGAATCACGAACGTGTTTTATCATAACAGCAGGTTTTTCCGTGCTCCAAATGTGTACATTGTGTCGGTTCTCTTTGCCGGACACGTGAAACATGACCTCGTCACTAAAAATCAATTTCTCAGCAAAATCGTCTTCTTCTAGCCGCTCTTGAAATTCTTTACCTGGAATTAATGTTTGGTGTCGTTGTTATCAAGGGGTCTAATTGGATCATTCTTTGTTGAAGGAACAATAACTGGCCTAGTGTACGTGAGCATGATAAGCACATCCGTTTTATCCGCCATTCATACATACACTCTATGAAAATCAGGAATTTTACTTCCAACAGGATGGTGCACCACCACATTACCACCTAGATGTACGTGCGTACCTTGATGACAAACTTCCAAGGCACTGGATAGGACGAAGAGGTCCGATTGAGTTTCCACCGCATTCTCCGGATCTAATTCCGTTGAACTTCTACCTACGGGGAACTCTTAAGGATGTTGTATACCGTAGAAAACCAGCTACACTGACAGCACTTCGGGAAGTAATTGAAACGGCATGTGCTGCAATCCCTGAGGACACTTTCGCCAACGTTGCTCAATCAGTAGTTCAACGTACTCAGAAGTGTATCGGCGCCGATAGTGGACATTTTGAGCAATTGTTGTAACTGTGAAAGTTTAAGATGATTAGTGTTCATCATTTTCTGTTTGTGTGAATTCTGTTTTGTTATGTTAACACAGTTTTTTCTTTGCTTGAAGTGTGCATACATTTTTGGCATCCTCTGTATAGTAATATTGTAGTAAATTTTATGTACTGCTCTATCAAGTGTGCTCAGAGTTAAATGCATGCTGAGATAGATAACACTTTCCTTAAAATATACAGTAGAACAGTCCGTAGATGTTACGGACTGTTTAACCATAAAAAATTAAAAAGAAGCTCATACTTTTACATACAAATGCCTTTTGAGAAGCAACGGCAAGTAGTGGTAAAGAAACCAAAATTTATGCAGTCACAAGGGAATGAAATTTGAAATCTCTCGGAACGCGAGTGGGCCAGGCTCTCTCTGTGTAAATAATTTAGTATTGCAGTTGGAAAAAATCGAGTAGTTTCCAGCAACAAGGGCTTATACACAGTCACTACTACTACTAATCTAGGAATTGGTGAAAATAAACACAAAAAACAACTTCAAGAGATGTTTTTTACTTTGCCGCAACGCTGCAAGTAGACCCAGATTCTTAGCCCAGGACTGTACAACAGGACGCTCGCTTTACTCTGCAGAGTCACATCAAAGAGCCACTGCTTACAATAAGAAGAAGAAGAAAAGCTGGCACATCTTGCCGGATGATGGGAAATTTAAAGGGGACGATAGTTCCCGTACTCTCCGGAAATGACACGGTACAAAGGAAGACGACATGCCGAGCGAAACTGCGGGACCTGCCAACCTACGCTTTACATATACGAGAAGGAGTCCAAAAGTAAACTTAATATATTTTGTTCATAATATATATATATATATATATATATATATATATATATATATAAGGATTGGCATTTCTTAATTTTCATTCAGCGCAGGTGATCCAGCGTTTCATTAACGACTGGAATATACGAGAGAAAAAAAAATCTTGTGGCTTATTGCATGACCATCTATGCACCGCGTCTTTTATATCGTCGTGTGAGTGGTCCAAAGTGCCAAGTGCCAAGTCCGGTGAGTTAGCAGGATGCATTACACACTCAAAATGAAGATCTGCAATTTCTTTTGTGTCGAGTCCCAGAAGAGCGTGAGCATCACTTTACCGGCTGACCAGCTGCACTTTGGCGATGATGAATGCCGCCACTCTTCTGCTGGTTCGCTTGGTCTCTGGCTGGACCCAGCATTCATCACCACTGACTTTAAGAAATATCTCCTTTGGCTTCATGACGTCATAGCAGTGTTTCACAAACATCCATAAGACATTCTTTCAGTTCAGGGGGAGATGCTTTGTTACCCACTTAGCGGAGACTTTTGCGGTACTGCAGAATGAGGTGCGCACAGCATGGCTGATCTTCAGTTCTACAGCTACTTCATCGATTGTTCGTATCACTTGTTCTACTGCAGTGTAATCGCAGAATACGGTCGAGCTGCATCACTGACAGTTGACACTCCACTCATGATCTTCTAAAGTGACACACAAGAATGTTCGTATTGCCTCTTCATTCTTAGACGAATAACTATTGGTTTCTCGCCCTCATTACCCTCCCCCCCCAAAAAAAAACCGAATAATTGCTCGATGCTCCTCGCTTGTCCATGCTTGCAAGAGAGTTGCCATTTTGTTACGATCTCTGATGTCACATTTCCAAGATACCGCGTGTGCTTGTTGCTTAGCAGAACGACATAGATGCTTTTGTTTATATGCAAGTACAACACTTACTGCATTCATCTGAATTTTTGTTGCTAACTTAAGGCTACATTTTGATTCAGCCTTATACAATTTCTTTTCGCATAAGGGTTATAAATAAATTGTCTTTGTTCTAGCGTATATCTCTTGGCATACACTACAGTCCCGGGTGGCCAAGGTCGTTAAGGCGCGTACTCGTTAGTGGCTTGTCTGGAATTTGATTCCCACAGGACCGTCCTCGCTGGCTGTGGTTTTTCCCCCCAGGTTTTCCTCAGTACTCATAAATGGCAAATGCCGGAGACGTACCATAAACCTGGTACGTTTCCTTCCTTAAAAAAATCCTTTCCCAATTTATCATTTCATCTGATGTATCAGTGTACACCACCTGTGGTGCCTCAGTAATTAAAAAGGACGTTAAACACTATTCACATATTCGGCATACCCTACAATATAAAAAAGCACAGTAGAAAGGGATGAACATGAGGCAGTTGGCGTGGTAAAGACAACTGAGCAAGCTCAATTGCCTGCGTCAGCGAAACTTTACTCCAATCTTATCGGGAACTTTTATAAATCAGGTCATGTCAGCTTTAGAAATATGCACCAATGGTCAATAAGCAATTCACATTAGCTTGCAAAGTGGAGCATCGACGTTCCAAGAACTTTAAACGTGTGTGGAGAGCAATTTTTTTCACAGACTTCCTAACGCGGATGTCAAAGGTTGCGGACTAGGAGGAAGGTGGTTGCCCAGCTTGTCTTGACCGAATTTGTCATTGTGGTTGAATTGGATGAAGAAGCGAAAAGACATACAGACTACAGTAGAAGGCCGTATTGGGTAGGCCTACACTGAACTTTCTTCTGAAATGTTAACGTAACGCGCAATGATGTTTACCTGAAAGATTGCAAGCTTATAATAGCTGATGACCGCCATTTTGTACAAAACCAAATGAACGCGTTTGATAGTAACCTACCAAACCTATCAAAGATTCAAATGGTAATATTTCATTAGGAATATGTAAAAGTACTGTTTTAATTCTAATATCTTCTTTAATTTGTTTTGTGCCAATAGGCATTGCTCTGTTTAAAAATTAAACTTAGTGCCAAATACTTTCTAATCCATGTAGGAATCTCTGCATGGACATGTATGAACCCCTGACTATTCTATTTAAAGAGTACATCAAATCCACATCTCATTTTGAAAATGTTCAAGGTGGTTGTTTTAAGTGACCGCCCTGTATAACTGGCAGTTATGGTGGAGGTGCTGAGAAATATGAAAGCTGCAGATGTTGAGATAATATCAGAGCAGTCATGGAAATATTAAAATTTTCCTCGTGAATTGATTTTATTTAGCAGTATATTTTAAAGTAGATTTATGTATCATTTGTTATTATAATCACCAGCCCAGCTTCTTGACGTCTTAATAAGTAGGCATAGGATATTAATGAACGACTGCGTTCCTTAGATCATAGTCTGGAGCCGTGGTGCAAATAATTGGGCAGTTCTACTGCAAGCCGCGCAAGGTACTTGACCCCATCTTTGCGGCGAAAAGGAATGCATAAGTGTAAGGCGAGAGACCACTTCTGTCCTAAAGAAAAGACGCACTTGAGAAATATTTGTGAGGATTTTAAGTTTGGCTTCGTCAATCTGAAGCAGGCTGACATTTCTTTTGCAAAACACGTAGTATAATATGAATTCTGCGGAACTAACTGTTGTCAAATAAGGAAATTTTCCGGAAAAATGTAAAATGTTGTGTACTTTTATTTAAAAGTAGGCAATAAAATAATATAACAAAACGCGAACATCGCAGTTCGTTGTTCTAAGTCATGGCCATCTCAAGTAGGTTTCATAATCAAGGTCGGCTATGCACCAGCTTAAAGCATTACCATAGTATATGCAACAGGGACGGCTTGGGTATTTCATGATATCGAATTCCGTATGCGCATGTCAGGAAATTGACTCTCATATAGATAACTCTGCATAAATAAAGAATTTGGAAGGTTGAATATAACCGAGAACATTTATTGCTATTTTTAATAAATTAAATAAATATCATGTATGTGTGTTATCGAATGTAATCATTATGAAATGCTTTCTATTGACGCTAAGTTTGTCACCGGGTTGGTGGCGGTTGGCGATTATGTTTATACTTGTTGCTCTTATGAATTAAAGGCAGCGATGATTTTCTTGCATAGGTTAGATGACTGTAGAAATTCCAAGTTCGTGCTTTTTCAATACTGGAAAATCTTAAAAAACACTGAAAAGTGTTCCGCTGAATAATAATGAATACCGGTACTAAAACAAATCGCGTAATTCATTCTGGTTATTATGATTGTTATTATTTCAGGTTATATTAGGCTGTTTATATGTGTGTAGTAAAATTCTGTCCAGAAAATAGGTGCAGAAAAATTAACAAATGCGATGGTATTTGTGCTGTGAAATTTACTCTTTGATAATTGTTTATTTTATATAATAATTTTGCAGAACACCACTCTTATCTCTTTATGATATTATTATCTCCCTCCCCTACTTCATTATCGAGTAATGGTATCGTATAGTAAAGTGGGAAAATACAATGTACCTGTCATTAATGGTAACTATGAAACTATGCTACGCTCGCTAGCTATTTAACCTGTTTTTATTTTTTCAGAAAGTTATAATTCAAAAACTTTGTTATAGTTTTTCAGTCAAACGTAAAGTAGGAATTTAGAGAAAAAGAAATAATATAATGCTTAAAAATGTTTGGACGTCATTTAGAAACCACAAATAAAATACCCCCCCCCCAAAGATTTACCACCATTATTTAACATGGTGTTCCAACATAATTTCTTTTGTTTTAAAATAAAATACCGGAACTTCATAAATATTTTTGAAAAGTGAATATTCATTACGGGTAAAGTTTAAATTAACGATTCTAATGAATTATTAAGAACCACAGCCAACTCAGAGCCGGACTTTTTGAACAAAAACACTAAAGGTGCCAACACAAGCTGTCCCCACTGTGATATTACCTGACACTATGCCCTTTTAGCTTAATACAGCTAGATGAGGGCATTAGAACAGAATTGTTTGATAATTGATGTTTGACTTTGCATAATTGGACATATAGGGACCTTGCAAAATACAATTGCTTGAAAAGCGTAATCTAAATTATCGATATTCAAGCGTAATAATTCACTTTGATAACACGGTTACATTTAGAGGCATCAATTACAGTCGTCAAGAGATGGCAGAAGAATCGAGCTTCCCGATTCCTCTAGGTCACTTATTTTATTAATGTACTTGATCATTTATATGTGTATACTAGTGCTGCCAGTGTAGCTGGTTTTACTACGGTATACAACAACCTTAAGATTTCCCCATAGGTAGAAGTTCAACGGCGGTTCTGTTCTGTACACACGTCTCTATTGCCTTTGAACTTCAACATTCTCGGGTTTCCAATATCACTTCAAAATTGCTTTCCGCTGTTTAAACGATAATCTTGGCTCCATTTTGTTGTAACAACGCTAGTGAGTCACATCTGTTTACAGAACATCATACTACACATTACTGTTGTTTTTCGGTTCAACTTTGAAATATATTAAATAGATATCTATTCTGAAAGTGAGTATACATTTTTGGTACCCTAGGTATGTATAACGCTAAGATGCCGAACTGAAATATACATTTGGAAAGGAAAGGCCAAATCAATCATAAACCGTACTTTTATTTGCAGTTAACCTAACTTTTATTATACATAATATATGATTTTTTTCTTTTTCTTTTTTTTTTTCCTCTTTTCTTTTTTCTTTTCTTTTCTTTTCTTTTTTCTTTTTTTTTTTTGTACATAGTCCTACTCATCATTATCATCACTTTCGCCAATATTTCCAATATTTAGGTCTAATTGACTCTTAAAATTATGAAAAAGATAGTAAATTTTGCGCTAGTATTTGAAGTTAGAGAAATTTTTACAAATTACCAGTGCCCGATTAATCTTTGTGGAACATAAAATTACTGATTACTACAAGTTACAAGTCCATGTACTTGAAATGCATTTGACCATATTTTTGTGAAACAAGACCCAGGTGTATGTTTACATATGGTTATCTTGCACTAAGCGATTCCCACATTTTCTACGAAGCTGCGTCATACCTTACTCAGTAAGTCCATATAACCTTTGCGTTTTATTGCGACCTGTCCCGTGCCACTGCCATGCTTGTTATTTAATTCATTTTCAGTAATATTCCCACACAGCAATTAACGCTTTTACAATTACTATCTCCGCTGAGTGCAATAAGGTACTAAGTTAATTCTTTCAGCGCTGTGGCTCTGCCTGTAAAACTTGATACTTCCATTCGGGAGATCCTGGGTTGAAGTCTCTTTGAACCTTCAGTTTTTTCGTGCTTTCCCCTAGACGCCTTGGCGAATGCTGAGATAGATATTTACTTTCCATAAAATTTCCGCTCTCTCATTTCATTCCATAGCAGCAGTTACAGGAACAAAATGTTCAGGTGAGGTCCGCTGGTTCGTTTCATGGAGCCTTCTGGTTGATTTGTTTTATTTACGGACGCTCTTTAACATCTCAGATCATCAGCGTCGCATTCAATTCAGGGCGTGAAACGGCCGACAAATTTTGCTCACAGGCCTCTCTTTCAGGCTTGAAGTTCTTTTTCGTGCCGTAAACGTACTACACGGGACCCACGGCTTTACTTCCCTTCCGAAGGAAGCCAAACGTAGGATTTTTACGCCCGTCCTTCGGGATTAAACCCGCGATCTTGGGTTTAGAAGGCAAGTATGATTACCGCTACACCAACAGGACTGACATGGGGCCTTGTGGTGTAGTGGTGGTTTACTTTCTGGCAAACTTCTGTCCTAGTTGCACTTTGTTAAAGAAATTTTCGCTTTGTAATAACAACACTCAAAAAGAGAGGTACAGAATTTAAGAAAACAGCTCGTGTTTTTATAACAATCGTTAATAGAATTCTCGAATTCGTGCAGATAAGTCATGTAGATGGTATGGATCAAGTTCGGAGCAGGGACCTCTTCATAAATGGAGGGAGACTTTTGAAAAAGCTTAAAGGAAACGGCTGGGATACATCGATATCTGACTGAAAAGGAAGCTTCTGGATTATATAATTTTCTTGAAGAAAAGTCTTATTTTCAGTAACACTGAAAATAACGGCGGTCTATCGCATTAATAAAATCCGCGTTTGTGGTTGATACTTGTAGGCTCTTCCTGTTTTTCAGCACGACTGCGAATGACCAACAAATTTCCCAACCAATGGAAATATATCAGCACAGCTGCTGTCTAAAATTTAGCGGTGTATAATTACATCGGACATGCGCAGTACATTTTTTTGCATCCCTATGTACAAATAATGCAGGGTAATGAAAACGTCATAAAGTCTTAAGAGCGATGTTTTCTGTGGAACTCTGCCGGCATTATTAATGTATGAAGGAACGGTAGGTTGGTTAGCTGGTGTACACCTGGGCCCCACTGGAGAGGGGGCACGTGCACGTTAATAATCCTCTAGCACTGCTGCTGTTACATCAACGTTGTTATGAAAGGGAGGGGTGGAGCATAATGCACAGCTCGGTCTCTTCCGTTTGGCCATTTCACAGTGCGGATTTCGGTGCCCGGTTTGGAAGCCGCGCGGAATTTCATTGTGTTGATACAGCCCAAGTATTGTTCCTGTCTTCATAGCTTGTGCACTCTGCATGTTGTAACGGTGCAAATAACGTCACAGTAGTTTTTATTAACATGATCTGCAGAAACAACCGCAATCATGGATAAGCAAATTGCTGTTTTTATTGGAAGTTTTCGAATGCTTTGTCGCAGTGTATTGGGACTTGGGCATATAAAAATATTGAAATTGCATTCTGATTACACATTTTCATTTAATTGTATCTCTGCAACTCCAAAGGGAATTACCACGAAATTAATGCTAACTAAAAGCTATCTAAGCTATCTCACAACTATATATATATAAAGTTTACTGTCTTAAGACAAGTGCATACTAACCTTGCAATAATGCACTCATTTGCCTCTGTTGATTTTGTAGTTTGCCAGGGAGGGTGGAACGTGACAGAATTTTCTGGAAAATGTCAGCAAAACTGATGATATGTATTTAAAGGTTTAATTGTCATTTTTATTTACTGAGGGATCATAGATGGTGCATACAGTTTCAGAAACTAAATAAAATAAGAAAGCATTAGTTTCTGAAAATCAGGGACCTCGGATCATTAAAACTGGGGTTTTACCTAAAAACCGAATTTTTATAATCGCTGAGGATTTCGATTGAGGTACTCCGGTGGTTGATGTATCGTGGATGGATTGTTATTGGCATGTATTCGCGACAAGCGATAAACTCGGTGTCACGCGAAAGAGTTTGGAGGGAATAGTTTGCGCATGCGCATAGAAGAATAATCGCACAACGCTTACAGTCAGCGGCCATCCTGCGGCTTCAGTACCGAACGACTGCGGAAAAAGCCGAATTTCAGGGAATGCTGGAGCGTTGTACAAATCTTATGCGGTAGTGTATGTACTTTATCAATCTTTGTAGTGTAAAGTGTAAAATAAATGCAGGCGGAGAGAACACAACGGTTTCGGAGCACAGAAAAACAAGCAATCGTACGTCTAAACTTAACTAAGCAGCATAAATGTTAATCATATTCTGTTTAGTTGTTATACAGCTAAGTCAATTGGAAACATTAAGCTAACAATATAACACGAAAAAATAATAATGATACGGGAAAAGCATAAACTTTTAAGTGTGAAAGTTGTGTTTTTTATTAAATACACACGTATGTCTTCAGTTAGAGTTACTTGATTTTTTACTGAATTATCTGCTCTGTAATAATCTTCACAAATCTGACTTGCTGAGGAAATCGCTTACTTTACACAGTTCCTGCAAGACGGATTTTTCTTGTTCGTGAATATGTATGTAAAATAAACTTCAGCAATGAACGCAACGAATTTCAGCTATAATTTCTCTGTGCAACTTGCCGACCTATAAGTAACGTGAAAAGTAAACAGACGAATTTAAACAAAATGGCTTTCTCGCAATGAATCATGGAATCGTGTGTATCTTGTCCTCTTCCGGCGCTGCTCGATAATAGCTTAGCATAGCTGTGTGCCAGAAATTCTTCTTCGCAAATTGCTCGTATTAATTTACGGTTCATTTGTTAAAATTCCATTAGCATTATCAGTCATTGATGTATTATAACAACGAATGCCACATAATGAGTCATGTATTTTTAACTGCGAGTTAATATACAGGAAGTCGTTTCCCGTCCCACGGCGCAATTAATGAGACGTACACATTGCAACAATGAAAACATGTGTCATAATAAAGCATTTTATTTATATAACTACATATTTGCAATGCATACATTTGCGGAAATACGTTAATTCTATTATTACTTACAGTTTCATTTAACCTCTTGCGTATAATACCATCCTATGTTGCAATTGTAAAAGAAACTATTGGTTAACAGCAGCTTTAAAGTAAAAGATAGATTAAGGTTAGTATTCAGGCTTGCCAACTCTTCCAGATTGTCCTCAATTATTGCTAATTTTTCGGTAATATCTCAAATGTGGAATTATCACCGAAAAGCAAAATTATTACGATAAAGAAAAAAAAAAAGTCACCCTGCTTTCTTCAATGTGCAACCAACTGGTACTATGAAGGGAATGAAATAGTAACTACCAATTAGTAAAGTCGCTGGTGTTACATACAACGCAGTAGAGCACAGAACTGCATCGCAATATTTTAATTCTAGGTGAACGATTTACTAAAATGAAGCATACTAGGTGCCAGATTCCATTAACTAGCAGAAATACAGAAAATTACAAAAATATCGAGATAGTTACACGAAGGAATGCTTAGTTCCTTAATGTGTTAATGAAAATCACGAGTATTGCAACATGTGATCGAGTTAAGAGTAGTGTATTTCATCATTCTTTGGTAATTCGAAGTCTGTTCAAGGAATGATAAAAATATTTTGACATATCTTTACGCATCCTCATAATTTGATAGTCTTTCTCAAAGTTGTCATCTTTGGATGCAATCCATCTATTTCTGTCAGTTTTCAAAGACATGCTGGAAATCATTTTTAACAGGTCTTTCAGAATCGCCTCCGCAGCCTTCACCACTGCTTTTGTTGATGAAAAATATTTCCCGCGAATGTTTCTTCAAGTTTGGGAAAAGGATAAAGTTAAACGGGCTCATTGTGGAATATAGGGAAGGCAAGAGTCACACATTGATTTTTGTGAGATATTCAGCAACATTTTCGATATGCAACCGGGCATTATCGTCGTATAACATGCACGAAAACGTGGCCTTTTGCGTATGTTACGGCCTTGCTAAGTTTTGAGAGCATCTCTGTAGTATTGCCCAGTTATATTTATGTGTGTGAAGACATGACGTGCTAATAAACCATTATGATATGACCAAACATGCCCAGCTGAAACAACAACTTTGATAAGGGGAGTGTTGGTGACCACACTGAGCTTTGCTGTTTGCTCTCAGAATAGAAATGATGTAGCCCCAGCAATGATTACCTTTAATAGAAACTCTTCATATTCCTGTAACATCATCTTCAACTGCATACAAACATTCTTTTGTCCGGGAATCAGCAGTATTGTCTCGTGTGTACCTTTTTAGTTATCAATGTGTGGGTAATGGCAGTCAATTTTTCAGAATTTCTGCATGTATTCATTCGACGATCCTCTCTCACAGTGACAGCAGCGGTGTTAATGTTTTCTTCCGTTTGAGAAGTCTACCTTCCGTGATTACCTTCTATATTTAACCATTTTAAACTATCTTCGAGCTCTGGTACAAGTAAGAATAACTTTCCATAGGCGTGCTGTAATATTGCATGGGCCTTAGCTGAAGATTTGTTGAGACGGAAGCAGAATTTCAGCAGTATATTGTTCGTCGTGTGTCTCCTCCATTTTACATGTCTCAACATGCACACATCTCATTGGCTGAAACCGGAAGTAACAACAATGAAACTAATATCACGTATGCATTACGTGTTAAGCTAACAAAATATTGTAAAGTTAAATTTTAACGCGAGAATTTATGTACATGAAAATTATGATAATGGTTTATTGAACAATCTTCGTTTATAAATTGATTCAGCATTTTTATTTATTGTATATTATGTTATGGTTAAATGAAATCAGTGTGCTTACAATCGGCAATCGAACCCAGTACCTGCGGATCAGTAGTCGTAAACGCGACCACAGAGTCAGTCAGGGTTATCAACATAAAAAGCGTAGCTGAAAATACTGAGTTTGTCATTGTTCTGTTGCCATTCCAGCGAGAGAGAGGTGTAGGGCGTTTGCGTGCCTCCAGATATACAAATCCTTCATAAAGAAAAAGTTAAATGAATGTATGATGTTTAACGCCCGTTTTTGCTACAGAGGCACCACAGGCGATGGACACTGAAAATACATGAGATGAAATGATATATTCGGAAACGATTTATGTTTTTAAGGAAGGAATAATTCCAGGCCTAAATTTAGGGTACCTCCCCTGCATTTGCCATTTATGAGGACTGAGGAAAACCTGGAAAAAACCTCAGTCTGGAAGGGCGGTCCTGGCGGTATTCGAACCCAGACCTCCCGCTCACGAGTCCGCGACTTAACGACCTTGGCGGTAAGAGAAAGTATAAAACAACAGGATCTTTGTTTGGCAAATGTCGGGGCCCGTGTGCAGCGATCTAAAAATTATATTGCATTGATAGTCTCAAGCGGCAGCTCCACATGCCAAACCGAGAGCAAAACGTTTATAATTTCATTTCTAGTAAATTCCTTCCATCATTCCTGGCGCCTCGTCAGTAATTATTAACGAAACAATTTGTGATTGACTGATGTCATTTTGCATAGGACATTTAACAAGGACAAAATTCCGCCACGGGTGGCCGAGGCCTTTAAAGCGTGGACTCGTGAGCTGGAGATTTGGGGTTCGATTCCGGCCAGCACCGTCCTCCCTGACTGAGATTTTTTCCAGGTTTTTCTCAGTGCTCATAAATGACAAATGCGGGGAAGATACCCTAAACTAAGGCCTGGAACGTTTCCTTCCTTAAAAAAATCCTTTCCCAATATATCATTTCATTTCATGTATCATCAGTGTCACCGCAGTAGTAAAAACGGGCGTTTAAAAAAAAAAAAAAACTTCACAAAATGGGTAAAGAGGAACAAACATGTTCAATGGAATGTTAAGTTTTAAAACTTCTCATAGTGCATAATGGCGGTTTAGTTGAACATTCAGAAAGCACTCTTTGTCCTTGGGTTCACGAACGCTTCTGTACACTTTTCCCTGTAACTGGTGCATAATGTAAGGTCTGTTTGCTGCACAGAGCCCTTGGAAACATTTACACAGTCTCGCGTTTGTCACCATATCACATCTGACCTTGTTCTCATTATAACTTTCAGAGCATGGGAAATACAGAACTGGCGACTTCGTAAGAACCTGCAGTAGCGGGCAAAAGTTTGAGACTTATTTTAACCAGATAGTGCCATTATATTGCCAAAGGACTGCAAACATTATGGTTAATTAACACTTGCTTAAGCCTCTAATCGCCTTCCTAATTCCTTTTTTCTAGACTTATGTTAATTTTTTATTTTTCAGGCTTTTTACGTTATTTGACTTATAGCTTCTCATAAATAAAATTAAAAGGCATATTTGATCGTCAAGTTAATGTTTCAAAATATAAAAGTTCGTCACTCAAGAACTGCATAAACTGAGTGAATACCTCAGCAAGTTGAACTTGTGTCGCTACCAAAGTTGAGACACGTCAAATTGGCAGTGGGCACACTCACTCCGGCTGTTGCATCTTTTCAAAGTACTCTCCACCACACTGCGTACACTTTCTCAACCTCAAAAACCACTTATCAAAGCTCATATTCCTCAAGGGTTAAAAATTCATTTTCATATGCAGCCGCGGTCTTTTTCCTTACATGCGATTTTTTTTCCATTGACATAGAGCCAGATCAGGATTGTAGGGAGGATGACGCGTGAGGTGAAGCAGGGAACCACGTCAGTCCTTGGACGGCGTTCTTGCAGCTTGTCGAAAACTTACGGCAGACGAACTGTGCTGTACCACTAGCAGTTACCGTCCTTTGCTCCTCCAGAGGAATTTGGGCCACCAATTTCTTCCCACTTTAGCTCCCCTCTTCGCTTTCGTTGTTTCATCTGGAAAGACCCAAACTGCCAACTGTCGTTTGGTCTCCAGGTCATATTGGTAAATGCATCAGAAACACGCCTTGTCCTCCTTGGAATCTCTGCAGCATTTCTTTACATCATTCCACGCGATGCGATTTTGTGCCTCTGCCAAATTGTGGCGCATCCAAAGGGAGGAATCCTTCCTGACACGAAGAAGATAGTGACGATTTTTGATACTGCTGGCGATCCAATTTGGAAGGCCTGTCTCGATGTCCTTAAATATTACACCATTCTTTTCGCGCACCATTTTTTTCCACCGCGACCATGTTTTCCTCAATCAATGCCCTAACTGGACGCCCACTTCTCCCCTCCTCTTGCAGAGCTGTTTCGTCCCTTTTAAATTCCGCAATTCAGCGGAAAACTCTTGCACCTAAATGGATGACGGTCCCCAAAAACATTTTGCAAGCACTCAAGGCTTTGGGACTCATTTAAACCACTCTTGAAAACATAAAAAATGATAGTGCGAAAACGTTCTCTCTCTCAAGCTCCATCGTAACGACTGGCTGCCTGTGCACGGGAAGAGTTGTATACCCTCACACTCTGGAATGCGGCAGTGGGAAGGTTACCGTTTTACTCGTAAGGGACGGGACTACCAGATGCCACATTTCTTTTAATTGGGTCAACATTCACTTTTCTTCTTTAAAAACAAAGCTGATTATTTTCTACACCCTTTTCCACATCCCCCTATTTGTAGTGAGGAATTTAATATACTATTTGTAAAGGTTATTACAGAACGCTCTTACATACAAATACAATTCTCACACATTTATCACTAGAAACTTGCATGTAAATATTATATACACATTATTTAATTAAAACACATCACAAGCAACAAAGTAGCAACATTTTTAAACTTTAATTTATAGCATATAAATAGTATAATAAGATAGGGCAAACAGTGTTTTGACTATTTCACTCACGTGATGCCGTCTTAAAATCAACCAATGAAACGAAAAACTTTTTTTAATTTTCACCCTTCACAGCTGGATTACGGAGAGAAATTATTGAAAAAAGTTACCAAATTTAATTTTCTCTCAGTTGTTTCAAAACAAAACAACAGCATAAAAACTGTATGTATAACGATGCATATATTTTATATTTAACAAAAGCATCGTCATGAAGATAACAAATGTAAAATATTAATCTAATACGTGTGTGAGAATTATATTTTTATGTAAGAGCGCTTTGTAATAACCTTCAGAAAACGTTTGTGTTATACGTTTTTACTAAAATAATATTTAAATTAAATTTCAAAGCGAATGAAAATCGATTGAACGTTGCTCTATATTAGTAAATGTAAAGATGATATCAAGAAATTAGTTCAAAAACATGTTTATGTTTAAAAATTGTTTAAAAATACGAATACAGCTATATCTTTATCTGTCAGTGGTCATATATTTAATTTAATTAGTACTATACCATTACTTTTTGTAGTTTAATCTCAATAATAATAATAATAATAATAATAATAGGTGGTGTAGTGGTTACCACACTTGCCTCTTAAACCCAAGATCGCGGGTTCGAACGCGGCCAGGACCAAGGATTTTTCCTAGCGTAAAAATCCTAAGTATGCCTTCCTTCGGAAGGGAAGTAAAGCCGTGGATCCCATGTCGTCATTTACGGCACGAAAAAGAACCTCAAGCCTGAAAGAGAGGCCTCTGAGCAAAATTTGTCGGCTGTTTCACGCCCTGATTTGAATGGGACGCTGATGACCCGAGATGTTGAAGATTGTCCGTAAATAAATCAATTAAAAAAAAATCAAAATCAACAATAATAATTGTAAAAATGTAGTTTCTCTTTTGTAATACTTATAGATTGTAAGAATTCTTAGTTTGTTAAAAATTAGACTAATTGAACTATAGACATTTATTTTCCGGTGATTTTGATGGGGAAAAGCAAACAAACCCAGTTAAGTTCAGTTCGGTTTTTCTTTCATTAGTTGTCGGTCCTGGTGGTGTAGTGGTTACCATACTTGCCTCCTAAACCCAAGATCGCGGTTTCGAACCCGGCCAGGACCGATGGATTTTTTCGGGCGTAAGGGAAGTAAAGCCGTGGGTCCCGTGTCGTACATTTACGACATGTATAAGAACCTCAAGCCTGAAAGAGAGGCCTCTGAGCAAAATTGTCGGCCGTTTCACGCCCTGAGTTGAATGTGACGCTGATGACCTGAGCTGCTAAAGAGCGTTCGTAAATAAATCAATCAAAAAAACAATGGAATCTTTCATTAGTTAACTTTAGTATTTGTTCCCCTGTTACCTCACAGTAATGCTATAACTTATTTCATTTCATTAATAAGGTCATGTTTGTATTTGTATTCTTTGCTGAGAAATTCGTTTAATTTACCCAGCTCCTTCGTGACCGAGTTGTTTTATTTTATTATAACACCTTAATACTATTATTTGTTTTGGACAAAACAAAAGCATTGGGGCCAATAGCTTGTTGTTTATTGACGCCATTTAAAACATTTCAATTTAAAAAAATCATAAAATAATTTTCCAGAAGCAGTATTAATTCTATAAACTTTTAATCTATAATTATTTCGATACAATCGCGCTTTTTAAATTTTGACTTTCAGCTATAACTCCACTCCTAATGGCCCAATTTCCCAGATTTTCACCAAATATTTTTCTTATTTAATTTAAATTGTGTATACCGTTTTTCGTTGCGAAAAAATGAATATTGGTTCCGCTAGAGCAATTTGTAATTTTGCGTTTCAGGTAAAACTCCACTCATAGCCCGATTTCGCTGATTTTTAGCGACTATTTTTCTTATTTTATTTAAATGGGATGTACGGAATTTCGTTGAGAAAAACAAAAATTGCGGCCGCTAGAGCGTTAACGGCATATTTGTATCTACATTTTTCTCATCATTTTTGATGCCCAGTATCCATGGAAATTTGAAGACATTTTTTTAAACTCTTTAAAAATCAACATTAATATAATTCCTTTGGAATTTACATAAATGAGAGCTTTTAAAACTATAATGGAAAACACACATTTTAACTAGGTAAAAATACACCCAAAAAATTAACTTATGACTGAAGACAGAATACGTGCCCTATCATATTTCAAATATATACCGCAATTTTTTTTTAAATATTGAGTCCAATTTCATACGAAGCTAATGGTCTTTGCTAAATCGCTTAAAGCTCTGTGCGTATATAGATAGGTTGACTGTTTATGTAATAAATATGTATAGTGCAGTTCCCTGCAATGACGCGTGGAATAATATTGTACGTGACAGCTGGCCTGTTTGTTAGACAGAGAGAATAATGCATACTTCGAGCAGGAAATTTGTTTGATAATTATACAGACAGGCTATTTAATCATGCGGATTTGTCTCTTCCATGCGCTTTTTTTTATATAAATATATACACTTGCGCTCTCGGTCATTTTGTTGTTGACGTTCACCACATAAGCCATTATTGCAGCATGGAGTTTGGATTCATATTTTAATTAATGCATGAAAACGCGGAAAGAGATACGGGGGCCGTGTGTTTTCACGTAAACAAGTAATGTATCACTTCTGTTAAAATAAACATGAAACAAACGCACAGAGAGGGAAAAATGCTCAATTACGTCTCTGCGCCAGACTTGGCCACTTGTCACGCTAAGAAATTCAGTTAGTTCTTCGGCATGCAATTCCAAGAGATCGAACGATTTTCAAAATTGTCTACAGATTTTGTTCTCTAATGTGTTTTTATTGCATCCCCACCTAGAAAGGAAAAGGCCTCGGGTTTAAGTCTGTAGGTTGTGCAAAAATAGCGGAAATTGCGGTCGAAGACTTTTCTTAACCTGAAGTAGCCAGGTATTCGAGGAGCTATATCTGGACTGTAGAGAGGGTGATGGACACACTTCACATTGATTTTTGTGAGATATTCAGCAACAACATTTGCGATATAAGGCCGGGCGTTATCGTGGTTCAGTGTCCGACGTGTTGCAGGGATAGGCGAGTGATATGGAAGAGTTTTCAAGACATCTCTGTAGTATTTCTCAGAATTGTGTGTGCAAATTCGGCATGCTGGTAAACCATTTCTTGAATATAGGAAAATGAGATGGCCATAACTTTCCAGGCAGAAGCAACCACTTTTGCTTGATTTCTACACAGAGCCTTCTGTTTGCTCTCAGCATCGAAATGAGTTAGCCAAGTTTTATCAGCAGTGATTACCTTTGAAAGAAACTCCCTATTCTTTTGTAATATCTTGAGCTACATGCACTGAAACGCCCTTTTGTTCGGGAATCATCATTCCTGGAACCCAACGTGCACAAATATACATCTTTTCATTTACCAACATGTGGATGGCACCCAGTGAAATTTTCAGAATGTCCTAAGTTGTTCTTAATGTTATCCGACGAACCTGTCTCACAATGATAGCAGCTATGCTGTTATCTTCCGTAGAGCACAAACTGGGGCGTCGGGTCCGCCTTCCTTTGAAATTGATTGCCTCCCTTCTTTAAAAAATGTAAACCATCTTCAAGCTATGCTGTAGGGAAGTAGTATAAAATCTCCATAGGCATCCTGTAACATGCACTGGTCTCAGCTGAGATTTGTTGAGAATTAAGATTTCTTTTTTCGCTTTAGACGGAACTGAACATGTTGCAACTTGCACACTTATTTCAGACAGGAACCGGAATTGAACACAACGAAACTAGTATCACGCATAATTTGAATATTAAGCTAACAAAATATTGGAAAGTTATTTTAGTGCGATAAATCGTGGCTGTAAAAAATGATTATCATTCTTTATTGAAGAGCTCTCGTAAATATATACGCCATGTTGTAGCCCGTGCTTTTAACTGTTAAAAGAAACATTCAACGGGTAGCGGCAACAGCATTATTAATGGTTTGTTACGATTTTAAAAGCGGCTTAAATCAGGAACAATACCTTCACAGAATTACACAGACTTTAGTGGGCCTTGCTTCTTGCGTATGTTTGTTCGCGGACTTTAACTACGAGTAAATATATTTTAAGATATTTAACTATTTGCATATGTAATTAATTATACATATAATTCATCAAATTATCTCTAATAGCAATTTCCTTGAACTAAAAGTCCTTTTTGTTAATTTTAACATTGCATATTTTGTTTTCAGCGCACATGTTGGTTTTTAAGTGAACCCTTGGATGTATATTTTACCGTTTTTAGTGCATATGAATCCGCCCCTTAGTTGATTGATTGATTTGTTTTATTTACAGACGCTCTTTAACATCTCAGGTCATCAGCGCACCATTCAAATCAAGGCGTGAAACGGCCGACAAATTTTGCTCACAGGTCTCTTCTTTCAGGCTTGAAGTTCTTCATCGTGCCGTAAATGTACGACACGGGACCCACGGCTTTACTTCCCTTCCGAAGGAAGCCATACTAAGGATATTTTCGCTCGAAAAAATCCATCGGTCTGGTATCCGTACCTAAAAACTATTTTGTCTAGCACCCGCCAGCTTCCTTGGTTATTGTCCAGTGGCCCAGGTATTCTTTATTAAATTGGTAATCTATAAATACTTTGTTATATTGGGTAATGGAATGAACACCGTTACTAACTTTTTAAATACAGGTATTTGTTAGAGTTATTTTATATCACTGCTGTGTAGCAAAATTGTTATCCAATTCTGCGCTTGACTTTATTTTATTTAGTAAATTTAAAATTAATTAAAGGAAAAAATATCTAAAATTTTCTTTTGTTTATTGTACAAGGGGTGTTCTAAAAGTTCTCTGGCCTCATTCAAAAGTGTCGTGAAGTTGGCCAAATTACTGCGCTATAAAGTTTCAGACGTGTAAGTGTAGTCACTTGTTTATGACGATCGCCTAACCAAACTAGTGTTAACACTTTCTACAAAATTGATAAAATTGAAGTACGAACTGTGATAGAAGACTTCGTTTTGAAGGGTTTAACTCCAACTGAAATGCAAAAGGTGTTGGAACCCACATTAAAGGGCTATTCCCCTTCGTTTTCGACAGTTAAAATGTGGGCTGCTGAATTTAAGCGTGGCCGTGCATCCATTCAAAATGATAAGCGCTCAGGGCGTCCCAAAACTGCTACGACCGATGAGATCGTGACAAAAAGACAATGATTGAAGGTACACGAGTTGGCCAACACTGCAAAGACTTCGATGGAACGTGTCCACTAATTTTACACGAAGTTTTGGGTATGAGAAATATGGGTGCCGCGTTTGATAACAATGGACCAAAAACTCATTCAAATGAAAATTTCGCAAGCGTGTTTAGATTTGTATCAAAGCGATTCCAGTGAGTTTCTTCGACATTTCATAACAGCAGACGAAACATGCATCATCACTATACGCCAGAGACGAAGGAGCAGTTCAAACAGTGGGTGGCAACAGGTGAAAGTGCACCAAAGAAAGCAAAAACGATTCCATATGCAGGAAAACGTCATGGCTACGGTTTTCTGGGTTTCTCACGGTGTGGTGCTAGCACCTACCTCCAGAAGGGGGAGAACCATCACTGGGGGAGTATTACGCTTGATTACTGGACCAAATGAAAGATGCTATTCAGGCTAAACGTCCACACACTGCGAAAAGGAAAGTTCCTTTTAATCACGATAATGCACCTTCACACACGTCTGAGATTGTTGCTGCAAAACTGCATAACCTTTGTTTCCAAGTGCTTCCACATCCGCCATATTCGCCGGATTTGAGTTCAGCGATTACTTTTTGTTCCAAAACCTGAAGAAGTGACTAGGTGGACGAAGATTCACATCAAAAGATGAGATTGTAGCAGAGACAGACGCTTATTTTTCACAGTTGAACAAATTTTATTTTACAGAGTGTATTAAAAAGCTGAAAATCCGTTGGACTAGATATAATGGTTTACAAAGTAAATCTGGCGTTTTCTTGGTCGGGTCAGGTTGAGAACTTTTAGAATACCTCTGGTATCCTATGTGGCATTAATGGTAGAATGCTCAGACGATAAAGGGAGTGGTGATAGAACATTACTAGCGGAGATTTATTTTTACTTTTGCGGTTGAAATATAAGATGATCGCCCTGTAGTTCCGTTATCATTAATTTAGATTAAGCATATTAATCCTCTACTACTGGAATCCTTTTGTAGGAAGGACTTCAGAAAGACGTACATACATATTTACACTTTTTTTTTTTGAGCTTTAGGGAAAGTCAGGTGTTACAAGTAGACGTTAATGAACTCGGATGCACAATAAGATGCTGGTTCATTATACGCTGCTGCTGTTTGAACGGGCCACTTCAGAAGCCCGCGCTAGAGTACCTTCATAATTACCAGCATCCGTAATTCTACCTGAATGCATAATACATGCAGGCTTCTGAAAGCGTCTTATATTGTTTTTCTAAAATTAGAGACAGCACCGCTCTCTCGTGGTCTACTGCGATGTAAAGAGGTTGCGCTGGTTTTTGTAAGGATATAATTATTTTCCTGTTAAGTACACACTGCCTGGAATCACCTTGTGAGCCCCGGTTTAGCATGCCTTGCAAAATAAATAAATGTTAGAAAACATCTCTTAATTATATAACTTTCAACGTCTGTTAAAACAAAAACGCAACGTTTTACGGCGGTAGCATAAGTGATGTAATATTTTACTGAAAAGTAGCGTTCTGTAAGCAAGTGTTTAGAAACAATGTAATGTATTCTAAACTAAAATAAAACAGTACCGGAAAGAGATGTGTATTGGCTCGCATGTGTTTCGTTTTGTTGACAAACTGAAATACGAAGGTTCCCTTTTAAGTTTTTACAAGAGACCACTAGGTGGCGCTATGTCAGCACTATTTTCGCACCAAGTGACATTTGATATTGTGAAAACAGTTGCAGCTTAGAAATTGACCGAGTAGTTTGTTTACATGAGCGCTTAAACAAAGTAATTTTGCGAAACAATAGAAATTTCACGTAAAGGTTTTCGTTGGATGATTTTTAAACCTTCTAGTAAAGGTCTAACTCAACAGCAATGCATAGAATCGCGTCGTTCAACTTTTGGTAATGACGCACCATAAGAAAATACTGTTTACAATTGGTTTGCACAATTTCGCATTGGTCGTGCGTCCGTCAGTGATGAATTTGGCGAAGGTCGACCAAAATCGGTTGTCATTACAAAAAACATCGATACTGTGCGCAACATGATTGAAGAAGATCGATTTGTGACTTACAGTTAGATGGAGGTATCCTTAAGCATATCGAAGACTGCAGTACGTTCGATTTTGCATGAACATTTAGCTGTGAAAAAACACCTTTTGCAGATAGATTCCGCATAATTTGACCGAAACTCAAAAACACTCCTGTTAATTGGTGTAATGAAATGCTCAATAAATTCCACCGAAGAACTGCAAAATCCGTAACAGGTGACCAAACTTGGATATATTGGTATGAACCGGAAACTAAGCAACAATCCACTGTTTGGGTGTTCCAAGATGAACCGAATCTCACAAAAGTTGTTCCTTCACGAAGCACTTTCAAGAAAATGATCGTTTGTTTCTTCGGTTTTTCTGAACATGTCGCAACCATCCCTTTAGAGGATCGAAGAACAGTTAATGCTGAAGAAGAAATCGAAGAAATCAGAAAAAACAATCAAAAATGTCGCATCATTCTTCATCATGACAATCTCACACAGCACGTCAATCAATTGAATATTTGAAGGAGAAAAATCTCGAATTTATGTCTCATTGACCGTATTCACCTGATTTATCGCCCTAGGGCTACTTTTTCTGTACCTGGAGCTGGAGTAATCTCCTGAAACTGTCTACATGATTGAGTTTTTACGCATGTATCGTATATAAATTCTTTGTTCAAACGTGAGTTTTTCGGTAGGCATTTTAGTGGACTAATCAGAATAATCTAATATAATTCACACACAACATAGCTGTCTTGATAAACTTTCACTTTTGAGATGCACAAACTGTAGGCTCTACAGCTCGAACAGAAGGCAGCAACTGACACAGTATAACACAGCTGATAAACGTAGCCTTGAGCTAGTCACTCACCGCTGCGCTACTGGAATAATACCGAGGTCACTGCAGTGTAAGTGAACTACGCATATACGCGATCTATGACTCGGCTATCATTCTTTCAGAATTCGCTAATAGCAACGGCAACGAGAGGTATAACCGCTGACCGGTTGAACTTGTATCAGGGCTTTTGAACTGCTCCCTATAAGTTGCTCATGGAGGTAATGAAGCCTTAGGTCCGTAAGTTTCCGGCCTAAACATTTTCTTAGGTATGATAAAGACAAAAACTATATTTCACTTTTCAATATAGTTACCCTTTATTGCAATACACTTCTCACATCTTTGAAATAACATCTCACCCCCCCCCCCCAATAGTCAGAAGTCGTGCCTGCAAAATGGGCATAAACAGCATCCATCACTTCGTCACATTTAAATTTCCTTCCTCGAAGGTCCTTCTTGAGTTTTGAGAAGAGGAATTAGTCACTGGGAGCTAAATCTGGGCTACTAGGTGGATGGTCGATCTCTGTGAAGTCACATTTCACAGTTTCCTTTGCAACAATAGAAGGCGCATACCGTCACTCAGCTTTCCTCGTCTTTTCTCTTTTATGGAAGCAAGCAGTCTGTGCAGTAGGCCAGCATAGTACTCCCCATTAACTTTGGTGTTCCTCTCCCTGAAGTAAATGAAGAGTATTCCTTCACAGTTCCAAAAGATTGTGGTCATGACCTTCTTGGTTATCTGAATGACCTTGACCTTTAGAGGCGGTGCTTCGCGAGGTTTATGTTACTCCATTGATTCTCTTTTGGACAAGAGATCATGGTAGAGTAGCATAGTTTCATCTCTTGTAACAATGGTTTGCAGAATTTTTCTCTCGTTGCCACGGCAGAGCTCCAAAAATGTCTGACAACAGATGACTGGTTGCTGCTTTTGAACTGAGGAAAGGAGTCTAGGCACCCATCTTGCACTAACCTTATTTATGTTTAAAAGTTCATGAATAATTCGAAAGACTTGTTTTAAAAGGCCTAGCCTTGCTGCTATTTCTGTAACTTTGAGTCGCCGGTCTTCCATAATTTCTGCTTCCACAAGAGCGATGTTTTAAGGAGTGAGCACCTCCAAAGGCCGACCTGCACACTCTTCGTCTTCAATGCTTTCTCGACCCATTCGAAAAAGTTTGACCCATTCTTTTACGGTAGAATATAAGGGGGGTGCTTCCCCATATACACCGTCCAATCGCTGTTTATTTTATTTGGAGTAAGGCCTTCTTTTGTGAAGAAATTAATAACGGCTGGGTACTCCATTTTGAACATGTCACAATATTTGTACCCATAACCTTCTTTGTGCAATTATATCTGAACAACTGAACACATAGGAGTGGAAGTTACAGCGCTAATTATTTACTTGATAGATACGGTATAGCACCAGATAAGGCTTTTGTGAAGACGATAATCCTTATCGGCGAGGCGAAAAACTTATTGACCTACTCTCGTATTCAGAGGACACATGAAGGAAGAAGTAGCCTAGACAATCGAGGAGACATTCGCCGAATAGTGACTAGTTAAAACGACCTCATAAAAATCTTTTCGAGGTATCTGTGAGCTGTTCAAAGTTTCCGCTGATAAAATATATTCAAAGCTTTTTTTAAATTTATTTTTAGAAGTGTGATAATGTCACGTTTTTTGGGAGTACAGCATTTGAAACATATCGTGTTAACATTTTGTATTCTCTCAACGCTACATTTGAATTATGCTGCACTCTGTCAGATTGCCTCACAATATAAACATCCCACCCTCTCTTGGTTCATAGCAATTTATGAGTATTTGCGCGGTTATCGAGAGGGTGATTATCGAGTGGTGATATGCCCAACTACCGCAATATTTCTGTCCATCTGTCAGAAACCTTTATTTTTCGGGTTATGTCCATTAATATGCTCTCTTGAGGGAAAACCGGCCATTTTATACAACTATTTTGGCTGCCTCAGTTGACATAGCTTTCTTTTTCTTTTTTTCTTTTTTTCTCTTTTTTTCTTTCTTTTCTTTTCTTTTTTTTTTCTTTTTTCTTTTTTTTTTTTTTTTTGAAAACTTCAGTTCGAAATATGTCGATATTGCCGGAAATATATATTGTCAGCTTTCATAATAACACTTACGTTAATGAGTTTTGGATTCTTTTTAAGAATTGGCAAGAATTAAAACACTATAAACAGCGAGAAAAAAGTAGTTACGATTTAAACTTTACAATGAAAATGTTGACCTATTGACACCTTCAGTACCAATAGGGGTGTAGTTGAACCAGGGTGCCGCCCCGGTCGGTACTTTTCTGCATCTTTGGAGTGTCCTGCTTTAGTTTTACTTTTTAAAATAAAACAATAAAGAGAAGGTAACAACCATAACGACCCCAACAACAAAACACTCACTCCACGAACACTCACTCCAAGCGTACAACAAACCAAGAACAGGAATTTGTAATAGCAACACAAAATGTGCAGACACTCAGAACAGAGGAAAGACAAGAAGAACTAGAAAACGAGTGAAATATATCAAAGTCAGAAAAAAGTTAATTCAGACAACAGACATCACACAATTAGCCACCAGAATTAATTGACAATAGGGCGGCCACGTCGCAAGTATGCAGAACAATAGGTGAACCTACAAGGGGAAGACACAAAGACCGAGTTAGTATTATTATTGTTTTATTTTAGTTATTTTTTACTTAACGTTACCGCAAGAAAATGCTGATTGGTGGTGTGGCTACGTGCAGTCCCGAGCGACAGCGGAGAGAGCCGAAGGACACACTGATATAGCTAGGATAGTAAGACTTTCGAGCGCAACGGAATGGTAGCTCAGACGATTAGAGCATCATGCTATAGTTGTGAAGGGTAGTGGTGTAGAAATTTCACATCCTTATGCCTTTTTTTTCTGCCGAAGTTAAAGGAGATTTGCCACCATTACAACTATTTGCTGGCTAACATAAAACCACGCGCACATTGCGTTATAAGTTGTTATTTTCGATTGTTTTTCTTGATGGAATTAAAGCAGCTTTGCCACCATTACAATGATTTCCCGCCTCCATCAATATATATTTACGAAAAGGAGGCGAGCGTAGGCCGTCAGACCGTAGCGAGCCGCAGCAAACCACTGGGTCCACCGGTTTCTAGGATTTACCCGACGTTAGCGTTAAGGTTTATGTATGTGTTTGTGCGTGTGTGTATGAATTGCAAATTTCAATGACAGCAGATTTGTCATCGTTACAATATATTACAGACTTACTTAATAGCACACAATCACCTATCAATTTGTATTTAAAAGTTATGGAGGACTATGCATAGGTTACATTATGTTTAACAAGGCCACACACAGTAGTTCGGCTCTATCCGCTGTCGCTCGGGCCTTCACGTTTACTGCACCAGCAGCCTGCATTTACTTACTGTAACGTCAGTTTTTTTTTTTATTTATTTTTTAATCACGCACAGCAAGGAAACACTGTTGCATAATGAAAACGGATCAGCCCTGATTGGACAAAAACTAAAGTTCGCTCGCTTATGCGTGTGTACACAGAGACGAGCAAACTACGCCAGTTCGCCAGTCGCCTACACACAAAATGGAGTTGATTCATGAAGAGCAATATGGTGCGTTGAAGATTTGCTTTCGTTTGCAGAAATCCGGCATGTAAGCTTATAGAATGGTGACGTGTGTTCTGCCACAACCCTTAGCACTTGGATGATTCAAGGCATTTAAGGAGGGCCGTGTTTCAACAACAAAGCGAGGCGGTCCACCAGTGAAGGAAACCATGATTAACACAGCTGGCATCATTGTCCGTGAAGACCAGCGAGTAACAATTGACAGATTGCAGGCATGTTACACATTTCCCATGTCAGTATATTTTTGATTCTGCATGATCACTTGAACATGAGTCGCGTTTGTGCGAGGTGGGTCCCAAGATTACTGTGACTCCTGAACAGAAGATGGTGCGAGTAGAAGTGAATATGTCTCCCATCCTCCTGACTCCCCAGACTTAACCCCCTGTGACTTTTATCTCTTTCCCTGTCTGAAAAAGGAGCTAAGGGGAAGGGTTTTGGGCTTCCGAGGCCGTCATGAAAAAGGCTGAAACGGTCTTAAAGAAGATGTCAAAAGATGACTTCCAGCACGTGTTCCAGGACTGGCAGACACGTTGAGCAAAGTGCAACGGAGAATACTTTGAAAAAGACCACACCAGTCTGGACCGAGCCGTGTATTCCATGCGGGAAAAAAATTCTTAGGCTTTTTTTTTTGACTACCCCTCGTATAAGACCTCCACATGGAACCTCCAAATAGGAAAAGTACACAAGGCAGACCCAGAAATAGGTGGACAGACCTCTTTAAGGAACATACTGGTCCACAGTGATCAAGAAAAGCAAGAGGAAGATAAAAATGGAAATCTCTGGATCTATATTTGTGCTGTAAAATAGTGCACTAAAGAATAAAATACACATAGTATCTTAAATAGCATACAGTTGATTCTGTTACTTATGTGAATATCCTACTAACCATTTTTTTCACAGAATTAACCGACAGGTGGCACGATCGTGTACTTTTTCAACAAGACTATGCCACTGCTCACACTGCTAATCACTCCATGAGAGCAATTCACACCGTGTTTCCATAAGATAGAGTTATTAGTAGAGATTTGTTACCTCTTTGGTCCCCCGATTTAACATCCTGCGAGTATTATTTCTGGTATATATAAAATGCTGTATATAAGAAGAATTCGCACATTATACAAGAACTCAAAGATAATATTCTCAGGAAATTGTCCGGATTTCTCAAAATGAAATACAGTGATGAATAATTTCTTAAAGAGGTGCTAAAAATGTGTGGGCAGTTTCAACACCTCATTTAATAATTTGGTAAGTAAAGAGCCTCTTAAAATGTTTTTCTATTGTATGATTGTTTTATTGCTTTACCTTCCCGCTAATCACCGAGACCTATAGGCAAAGCACTCCGGTGGAAAACAAAATTGATCATACGGTATTACCTTACGTATATTGTGTTTGAAGCAAACAAAATTTTGTAGAGTCGTAATTTGCCGCGAGGAATTATTATGTAATATATATATATAATTATATATAAATGAAAAATAATGTAGGACTATTAACATTATAAATAAATAACAGTATCCAGAAAAGCAGAATATGATAAAACACTAAGAAAAAGTCATAGATTTATAATCGCTTTATTTCGAGCTGCTTGAGTTCTTTTATGGCTTCCAGTTCGAAATATAGCGATTATAAATCCGTGACTTTTTCTTAGTGTTTTATCCTTTATCCTTAGCTTTTCTAGTTACTGTTACATTATATATAATGAACAGCCCACATATTTATACGCTGTAATTTGATATGTCTGCTCTCTCCGCGTATTCCTGATAGTTGCCTTCAATATTTTATTAAATCATGCCCTTTGAGTATATTTATCCTGTTGTCATCCCAAGATCGCGGGTTAAATCCCTGCCAAGATCGATGGATTTTTTCGGGGGTAAAATTTTTAAATATGGCTTCCTTCGGAAGGTAAGTAAAGCCGTGGGTCCCGTGTGGTACATTTACGGCACCTAAAAGAACCTCAAGCCTGAAAGAAGAGGCTTCAGAGCAAAATTTATCGGCCGTTTCATGTTCTGAATTGAATGGGACGCTAATGACCTTATATGTTAAAGAGCGTCTGTAAATAAACGAAATAAATTTACAACAAAAACCACAAAAACCTCATATTCACATAATATTCTATCACATTTAAGTGGAAGGCATTTCTTTTTATCGTCAGATATGACACATTCCACCAAAATTGCTGACACCATTTCAACAGCTGAACTGACGTATTGCAACAATGTATGGACTTGAAACTGCTCATGTGACGTTTGTATATTTCACGTTCCTTTATGTCATACTAGCGGCCATATTTCTACACGGCGTAGGTTAGTGTTTATACTCAAAGTTATTAAACAATAAAACTCCAAGCTAAGTGTAGGTATTACTGTAACGAAAACCAAACATTTCGAGGAGTGAACATTCTAGAATGAACCTTTTACAATCAAGACCTTTCTCCTTTGTTAATGGAAAAGCCCTCTCGTGCCTTGCTTTTGTTGAGAGAATGGCAGATATGAGATACAGGTAGCGAGTGAGTCATTTTGACAGCAGTATAACTTATTACCCTCTTAGCGTGAGGACTAGTATACCTGTGGAGGGGACAATGCAAGGTGCCATTGTCAAGGCAAAGAAATTCTTACCTTCTTATGACCCTCTTTTATGTTGTTTGGCCATATTGCTGCCAGTCAGATGGAGTATGAAATCTGGAAGCACTTGACATATTTTATCAATATGTATCTTAGTAACGAATGTTGTAAACACTTAGGGTATTTATTTTAACGACAATGGTGTAGTAACGGTGTATTGCTTCTAAAATGTTTGGTGCTGGATCTACAACATTTTTATGTCGGTACATTTTCTCTTAATTTATTAAAATATCGAGTTATTATTTCAAATGCTTTATTTCAGCGGCTCTCAAACTTTCCTGTAAAGAACTCTCCCTTTAATGGATCCCTAAGATTTAAATCATAGTTTAAAATCTTAAATTTGCATTCTATATATTTTTAAACTACTAATCTTTAGTTTATAAGGTTTAAATATATAAATCGTTCAAAAAGTAAATAAATATATAAGTTAATATTAATAATAACTTACAATCATGGCTAAACTTCCGATTTTTAGGGTAATATCTATTCAGTTCCTTTAGGAAAACGTGCAAAATGATTGCAGATGTTTGCAATTAATGGAAAATGATATTGGGAGCGCTTTTATAATGGCTAAAATGGGGGTTAGTGCCTATTTCCGCCTTTTCGTGCCTAAAACTACCTAAATAAGTAATATTTAAGAATTAATATAGTTAGAAGTTATTTATTTTCCATTTATCTTACGTATGGAATAGTACCACATTGTTGAGCAAAGTCTACAGGCGAATTCGTGTCAACAATGAAAAGCTAACCCACCATTCACGACTGGCCGCGCCAACAATTGACTGACTTCTGATTAACGTTTTAACTAACACCCATGTTGAATGCTTCAATGGCAATGCGGCAATACATAGTTTAAATTTAACTTCTATTTTTCTTCTCTATGTGTTAGGCTTGATGTAAGGCTATCCTGTATTCCATAGCAGTATGAAGAGAAACAATTTCAAAATATTCGAGAGCTTCTTCAATTCGTTTCTGGCTGGTGGATTGTGATGCTTTTATTTACGACGGGAAAATAGTTTTTGTCATTTATGTAACAAACAGGTAAGAGTTAATCATTCTCTTTATTACGATAAATGATGTTTAAGAAATGTAGGAACATAGACATTTTGTTCTTTGCAGTCATAAAAAATTAATAATAATAAAATATTATCATCATTAATAAAATTCAAAGGTTAAACTATACTTAATTTGAACCTCAATTTGAAGGAAAATTAAATCAATTAAAACTATGCATTTCGAATCATACATACAAAGGTAATCTATTCTTTCAGATTTCACACAAGAGATAATCTCACATTAAGCGGCATGTAGATGGTGCAGGACACACAGGCAGAACTAAAGAAAAGAATTTGCCGAAACAAACTCTACTGACCCAAACTTCCGCGAGTTTGATTTCAGTTCATATCTAATCAGGGCAATGATAGCAGCTAAATATTCCATGGAACACGCTGCAAAATCAGGTTTTTCACACTTTTTAAATAAAAAAATACTGCCTAAAATCGTTCCATCTGAATCCACACTCAGAAAGACAAATTTGGATATTGAGTATCAGAAATCACTTGCTGCAATTAGGGAGGACATGGGAGATACCTGCGTCTGGGTAGATGTGGACGAGATAACATGCTCTCAACTTTCCCATCCACATCTTGTAGCAACCAGAGAGCTCCATGGCCAGTCCATTGTCTTCATTGTAAACAAAAGTGTACAGTTATTTCCTGCTGGTGTTGAAGAGAGTTTCTCTGCACAAACATTGCTTGCTATATGATGTCAATCTCTTCTCTTCTGAAAACATTTTACCCTAACTTTATGCACGTCACCGGTTTAGCCCCATGACTTTCACTGGATCTCAGAAACCACAAGGAATGAATGTCCGCAAGTCAATACCCTGATCTGCGATTTGGAGAAAACTTTCTGCAAAGCTCCATCCCGCATCGCATTCTTCACGGAAAAACTTCCAGAAACTGCTCTTTCTCCTCAACCTATTTTAGCACCCTGGGACACCTACATATCTGTAGGTGTCCAACGTATTATGTACAACGTTGGATGACATTGCTGCCATGAGTTTCCATCTGAGAGTACAGTTCGTGTTTTGTCTGTAAAGGAACTACTGAAACATTTAACATTGAAGCGAGATCTGGTTTACATAAAGGCCAATTATTCATTCTTGATCTCAACAATAATGGAACTAGAATGCAAAGGAAGCCCTTTGTCAGATCAGGTGCCAGTGTTGCAACTGAAATGAAGTGTTTAACACCCGTTTTTGCTACTCAGGCATCGCAGGCGGTGGACACTGATGATACATAAAATGAAATGATATATTGGGAAAGGGTTTTGTTTTTTTTGTAAGAAAGTTTAGGGTACCTCCCTGGCATTTGGAGGACGGTCCTGGGAGTACCTCCAACCTCCCGCTCAGGACTTAACGACCTCGGCCACCCTTGGCGGTATGAAAATTAGTGCTGCTAACTGCAGAACGGTGACGAAATTCCAAAAGTGAGCATGTAAAATGTAACAGAATTTAAGTTTGTTCCTATAACATATGTGTTAGTGGATAGGTCATGATTTTAACAGACAAAAGACATGGCCTAACTGTTGAAAGCTTGGAGAAAATGTTGTTAACTGTACATCAATTATTTATGGGGACATGCTAAGAGGTTCTCGCGGGCTGCTGATTTGTTTAATAAGACTTTCTGAAGTACAAATGTTGTGGGTATTACATAAAATGGATAACTTTATGTCATGTAGTGGCAAGTTCTGCATAAAACGTTGTGTAATGTCTAAGAAAATCATACCAAAATCATGTATGGTAATGAGGGCTCTTCTCAATCATTATCAACGATTAAAAATGAGATACTCCATATCAGCCTTAACAATGACACAGTCGCTCGTTTGAGCCTTTTTGTAAATCCTGAACTCTTAGTTTCTGGACCATACTAGAATATACTGCTTCCATCATCTGTTATGATGTTTAAATATTTTTTTTTTCCTCCATAAAATGATTTATATTTTCTGGCTCTAACCCACACACCTGTTCTTCTGCTCATTTGTGAGGTGGTGGGGAATTCCCAATAACTGCAGAGCTTCCTGATAGGAAGTTTTTCCTTGAGGAATGTTTTCTCTGTGCCGATCAAATATTCGGGGCTTTTGAATCAAATGATATGTATAACGATGATCTTCTCGCAACAAATCACGTTTTCTTCCGTTTTTTTGCTGTAGTGGGCCTTCCTGGTGGCCTTAATCTTTGAGCAAGCCCGTTCCTGTCCTAAAATCTGCAAATAATCGATAAATAGTGGATTGTGAAAGGTAAAGTTCCCCTAATGCACAATATAATCTTTCAAGCAATTCTCTCTCTCCTAAACCAACTCTAAAGTCTTCGTAAACCATAGAAAGGAAATGCTCTCGTTTGAGATCCGTCCTAGCATCTGGCACAGCAACACCTGCGCACCCATACACCGCACGTTGTTGGGGCGCGCTCAAACTTGCAAATGTTGATATCTAAACTTCAATCTAAAGCTATAAAAACGTGCATTAGCTTGTCACAACTCTTTGTTGTTCATTCAAAACTTTTAGAGTAATACTCTTAGGTTAGTACTTGAAGAATTGCACTAAAAGAGCCCAATTTGCTTAAGAATTTTTTTTTCACCATGAAGGTAATGCATCTGCTGATAAAAGTGTTTTAAAAATGGGAGAATTGAGAGATAAGAATTATGAAGTATACACCGAAGTGTCCAAGTTTGGCTCTCGCAAAGCTCAGAAGCTTTTTAGTGGTTCAGCGTTTTTTTTTTTTTTTAATCATACCAAAAGGCGAATAGATCTTCGAAAATCTAAATGACCCTGGAGCGTCGCAGAAATATATATACACCTTAAGGGAGATTATGTTGAAAAATAAAACAAAACGTGGAAGTTAAAAGCCCGCTTCTTCATTGTTTTTTTCTTCATAGAACTTTTTACTCCGTGGGAAATTACTTTTCCTTGACTTTTAAAGAATGGAACTGAAATTTGGATATTAAATATTACAGTAAAAGAATGCTGTGGGGTACTTTCAGAAGTTTAAGAGTTTTCAGTGTGTATTTTTTAATAACGTACTAAAACGTGTTAAAACGTGCATATATTTCAGTGTTGGTGACATTTTAAAAGTGCTATCTACTGTGTCGCCAGCAGGGTGCCATCTTCCCAGAGATAATAGAAAATCATGTAGGCTGAGGTGAAGATCTCAGGACGCTGAACACAGGAAATTCATGATGGAAGCGACGTTACTTTGTGCGGGCGGTTTGAAGATAAGGTTATCCCGAAAAAGTCTTAAAGTTAGTTAGCTTTGGCAAGCATGCAAAACTCCCAGCAAAATCGATTGTGGGGTTTCCAGCGCATGTGCGGGCGCTCTCAGCGAGTCTACAGGTAAAGATATTGTGGATTAAGAAAAACATGATGTAAACTAAAAGTGTGCGATTTCTTGTACCTGTACTAATGGTAATCGACCATGGATCGAGAGGAAAGCTCTGAACTGACTTGAATACGAAATAGCACATTCAAATGACATACATACCACGGTATGTCCATAAGTTTCCGGACTTGCGGATAAAGATATGTTATCCTTCACAAAACCGTTACCTGGTGTTATACCTTGTCTGTTAAATAAATAATAACTGGTATGAGTCCTTCCAAAATAGCTTGTTTTAAATATGCTCCTATCACTTCAGTGGAAGTAGAACGTTCTTTTTCCATGGTGAAAAATGTTTTCTCTGACAAGCGGCTGACTATGACAGTTGATACCTTGAAAAAACAACCTGTTTTTGCTTGTAACCAAGAAAAGTAAGCTTAAGTACTTTAATTATGTGATAAAGAAATTATTAAGTAACTTAAATATCTATTTTCATTAATAATGAGTGTATTACTCTGTATTTTCACCTTTAATAATGACTGTTTTAATTACATTACTGCCAATTTTCAGTATTTTAAGTGTCTTTTGCCTGCATATTTTAAACAAAATAAATCCCTGAACTTTTGGGTTTCTGTAAACAGATAACTGTTGAATAAGGGCGCAAACGATTAAAAGTACTTTTTGAGATCTTCTTTATTTCTTTTATTAAAATGTTTTCTTCAAATCACAAGTAGTAGTGACAATAATGGCGCCTGAAGTTACAACTTGTCTTCTCATTCTACCAAACCTGGCATTTGGATAAAGAGAAAACAGGAGTATAAAACCTCAGACGCGAGACGAGAAATAGAAGTTTAATCTGGCACTTGAGCCTTAAAATTCTGAAGAGAGTGGGGCATATCTAAAGGTGGATTTTTGCACAGACGATAGAGTTAGCAAAGTAAAAGGCGAACCTCTCTTTATAACAGTTCGAGCGCCAGATCTGCGGAAGAGAAGCGAGCCCAGCCGTTTTCAAGAGAGACATTAATGAAAGCGAATTCTGAAAGCTGCACTTTTTCATTGAGTTGCGTTGTTTTAAGGGATTACGGCGGTGCTGTTTGGTATGCATACGGTTTACAAAGACGGCGAGGAGGAGAAATTCCTCCGTGAATAAATGATTGAGAAATGAAGTTTGCCATGGAAAGAAAAAGCCCTCTATAAACCTCACCAAAGGAACCTTTCGGCTTTCTCTCTTGTGTGCGGATTCCAGCACAGATCTCAACATTAAAGGGCGATCCAATAGTGGAAAAGGAATGATTACTTCTTCACAAATGTTTTCATCGTGTAATCTCCGTGAAACGCTGCAATCTACAGTTGATAAAAGAATTTCCGTGATATGGTCTTTTTTAGAAGAAAGTAAAAATGAATTTTTTTAAGTTTGTTTTAATTCAATCCCAAGTTTTCAGACGTAAGTGTTCTGTAAGGCCTTGAAATATATTGTTACTTCAGTTTTTATCCGCTTGGTGTTTTCTTGATTGCCTCACAAACTCCGATTAGGGCTGTAAAGAGGGTGTGGTGACTAAATATTGCAAGTTTCTTCTCAACCATTTTCCTTGCAACCACTGGAGGGTCTCCTAAAAGGGGGAAATGGCATGACTATCCATTCTCTGCTTTAAATGATGGTGATCTGCTGTTTTGTCAGATCATAATTATTGAATAATCTGGTGACGTGAAAAAGCAATTGTAATTGTTTAATAATCGATTTATTATTATTATTATTATTATTATTATTATTATTACCATTATCAACAGCGTCATGCTTTAGCTATAATATTGTTTTGTACCAATAACGTCTTCCTAAAGGTCTAACAGCCACAAGTGAGTGTGGTCGTTAAGGCGTAGACTCGTAAGCGGGAAGGGGTTCGATTCCCACAGGATCGTCCTCCCTGACATGGTTTTTTTTTTTCCCAGGTTTTTTTCAGTCCTCATAAATGGCAAATGCCGGGGAGGTACCCTAAACTTAGGCTGGAACACTTCCCTCTTTTTTAAAAAATCTTTTTTTTAAAGGTGTGGAGGGCCTTTAGAAACACATTCTTTGTTCGTTAAAAGAATTACCTCTGTCCACCTCGCTACTGTTCGAGTCTTTTATTAGCTCTACGTGGCATTCTCGTGTATTTCTGCCGCGAAAGACGTAATCCTACTTTCACCTACGCATGTCGTTTACTCTTCGTGACCTCCATTTCTGACCACTGTCGCTCAGTTAGTTCTGCTCTTATACACCATCTGGTGGCTTCATTCGAAAGCACGTTTCATACACTTCTAATAGTATATCTTAGATTTTTCGTGTTATTACATGTTGCGAGTGGGGGGGAGTTGCCATGACTTATAGCTTATCTCTCGTATGATGTTTACAACCTTTCATTATTTAAGTATATTTAAATTAATATATATAACTACTAGCTCTATATTGCATTTAAAGTCATTTTACATGAAATATTTCTGTGACGCGTAAACAAATGAGAAATTTATAAAAAATGAAGATTTTATTACACCAAATTTTCACTATTTTCCTCAGTCTAATTGGTATTAATATTTAAATATTTTATGTGTCTTTTTCTATGCAAATTCGTGTAATTTTTGACCTGTTTACGTTTGTTCACTTTGATTTCGTGACAGTGTTTCTGTCACACGTACAACTCATGTGTTCGTCATGGATTTTTTAAAATGAAGTGTAAATGATCAAAAGTTTCCCTCTCTCTTATGGTATCTTGACTGATGAATGCTGCATGCCTCGTCGAGATGAGCAGTAGAAGAGTTTTTTTTTTATCACAAGAAATTACAACGTATGCTATCAGCATATTCCCCGGGAATGTATGTTTGTAGCTTCCCCACGGCGTCTGTTTTTCACTTCCCTTCCGCTCAAGTGTAGCGTCAAAAACAACAAAAGGCTGGAGAGAGCAATCTCATCCATAACGTGTGTTGCTTTTTCTACTTCAGTCGTTCCTATAGCGTTCTCGTTTGCTTATTTTAATTAACGGCCTTCATAGAAATGAATACGTGCAAGATATGGAACCGTTTTGAAAGAACAGAACGCTTTAACCTTTCGCTAAAACAACAATGTTCATTATTGAATACACACAATAAACTCTTAGCTTAATATGGAGGAAGCTAGGGGTCGTCATCTGAAAAAATTGCTAAAAAATAAAGGCAATCAAACAGCGGGTCACTCTCTCTCGTTCTCGTAAGCGAAAGCGCCTTTGAGGGAGTGCTGCTACGTGAATCTCATACATCGAGAGTGGCCTCTCGGTAACGAATACACGAGCAACGGAAACATAATATAGTAGTCTTGCACTATGCTGGAAGGAAACTCACAAACAGTGACCAAGGAATATGTACATGAAAACGTCATTTCTCGGTAGTCAAATACAGACTGGTAATTATTTTTTTACTTACAAAGTACACTAGGTAGAGTCAAGTATGGTCCCGCCAGTTCTGCAAGACATGCTGGAAACCGTATTTTAACAGTCTTCATGCTTTCTTCACGATAGCCGTCGATGAACTAAAACTCTGGGCCCGCAGCTTGTTTTTGAGATGAAAGAACAGAAAACAGTATACGGAGCTAGATACTGACTGCATGGAGGATGGACTATATATTGGACATTTTTTTTCTGGCCAAATGTTGACATACAACTAGAAAACGTTAGGGCGTGCATTGTCATGGTGATGAATACAGCTCAGGGCATTTTTGTCGAATGTGTTTGGCCAGGACGCTCAAAGCAGTCTTGTAATACAGCCCCCCCCCCCGTCCCCAATTAGCCGTTGTTTAGAGGACTTCATGTTGATAAACCATTCCATGACAGTCGAGGGACGAAATCATCAAAATATTTCCTGTACGCTCTGTTAAAGAAAATTGTCGGATGTAACTTATTTAGAACCACCCTGAAGGTATTATTAGGAACAGCAAGAAATGGGAAATGTTTCTAAAAGTTGGTTTATTAGACTGTTGATAGAAAACGATCCCAATGTTACCACAAATGGTAAATGTGCCAAAAACAAGTGAGCTGTGACCGAAAATCGCATTTTCTGCAGCATAAAGAGCCTGCAGGGCATGTCAACAGCATTGAGAGGGAGCAGAGGATCCAGTTTCAATTTAAGTTTTTTCTGACTTTTCAGAAGACAAATTTAATCCACATTTATGTGAGGCGCTGGTATCAGCAAATGTGTCATGGCATGTGTTACAGAGCTCCAGTATTCAATAAACTTCTTCGGGACATGAGTAGCTGAAAGATATCTGACGAATCATCCTCTAGGAAAAAATATTTGCACCAACTCTACGAGAAAATGACTGAATTCATCAGAACAGAACTACAGGACTATAACATCTGACTTTCAGTAGATGAGAACACCGATAGTTGTGGTTGCTACTTTGATATCGTCGTGGTGGGTAAGTTAGACCCCACAGAACCTGCTAAGTCCTGCCTCACATTATACAAGATGTGAACAAAACGAACCTCAGCACCAGAGCCTGCACTGTCAGCGATGCTACGGCTATTTGTAACCCGCAGTGCGGCCTACGTGATCAAGATGGGAGAGACATTGAACATTTTCTACCCTAACATGCTGCATATCACCTGCCTTGCTCACTGATTAGCTGAAGAGGTTAGAAACAATTTCCCAGGAGTGAACAACAGTATTTCATCCGTGAAGAAAGCCTTTCTGAAAGCTTCCAGTAGCATTCAGATTTTGAAAGAAATGCTGCCACAAACACTCTGTCTCAGAACTCGTCATCACCCACTGGGTATTTGACTGCAGGCAACCATCTACTTGGGAACTATTTTAGAGACATCAAGAGTGATATAGACCTGTTTGACGTCAACACAGAACGGCTCTTCACAATAAGAACAACATCACATTTCTTGCCTTTATTAAAACCAATTTCAGTGATCTTCCTGCAGCTATTCAACGCTTGGAACCCGCCTTTACCACTAAAAGATGCAATGGAAATCATTGATAGTTTCAAAGATAGAAATACCAGAACCAGTGGGCGAACCTGTTCTTTGAAGCTAACCAAGATTCTGCAGCAGAACCCAGGGTTTGTAACAATGAAAAATTATCTGCTGTTCTTCAGGGGGAACAAATTTCAGACCATTTACCGTCGGAACCGCCAGCAGTGACTTCATTGAAATTTGTACTCATGATTTCCTGCTATGTCGAGAGAACATTTTCTTACTGTAAGCATGTTTTAAAAGACAATAGAAAAAGTTTCGCCATAGAAAACCTCGCAATGTATTTCATAGTGCAGTGCAACAGTAACCAAAATAATTGAAAAATGTTCTAATTGATTTAGTTAGTGCTTTACAACTGAAAAAATTAGAAAAAAAACTTTTTAAAACTTCTAATAATTCATTGTATCAAAAGGTTTTAAACATTCATTGTCCTGACATTATAAAAATTTGGAAATTTTAAATCAGTTTAATGCTTTATAACTTAAAATGCAGTACGCTGACATTATAAAACTATGATATTTTAAGTGTTTATGTAGTTTTTTTTATTTTGAACAATGGAAGTAAAACAAAATTAAAATAAATTCATATTATCGTATATTTGTTTCAATATGTTTATATACCGCCATGGGTGGCCGAGGTCATTAAAGCACGGACTCGTGAGTAGGATATCTGGGGTTCGAATCCCGCCAGGACCGACCTCCCTTTCTGAGTTTTTTTTTTTTTTTTTTTTTCACAGATTTTCCTCAGTCATAAATGGAAAATGCCAACAGGGAGGTTCCCTAAACTTAGGCCTGGAACGTTTCATTCTTAAAGTAAAAATATCCTTTCCCCATTTTATCATTTCATCTCATGTGCCCGTGGTGCCTCAGTATTAAAAACGGGCGTTAAACACTATTAAAAAAAATTATTTTACTTTAGCTAAAAGAAACTTGAAAAAAACTACCATACAAATTTAAAATAAAAAAAAAACATATGTGAACATTAAAAACTATTTTAATGTGTTAAATAACCAATTCAGGGTTAAAAACCTAAAAATCCAGGTCCCAGTCATGGCTTTTGTCCCCTCCCCTATTCCCCCTCTCCTTTTCCGTTGATCCAACTGAAACTAATAATTCTATCTACGTTTTACGGGGCTACACTTAAAGTTATTTATTTTTCCAAGATAAACTGACTAAATAAAAAAAAAGTAATTGCATTGCTTATTGAGTCCCTTGCCTATTTTCCTGCAACATGGCGTTTTATTGCAAATTATCACCAAAGCTCAAGTTTTCTCTCACAAACACATAACCTAGAGTGGGCTATGCTACAAACATTTCTCAGAAGCCTTGGACACTAACGTAAAATGGAACATGGGTCAAGTCTTGCAAACCGGCGAATAGCACACTCTCTCTTTTATCGCAGAAATTCTTCCAGGAAAAGCAAACTTTGCTGAGAGGGTTGGAGTGGAGAAATGTTGTTTTATTTCCAGCATGCTTCACTAGTTGTGGAGTAAGTCGAAAAGAGCTTTTCTATGTATACCGCAATGCTGGCAAAAACCGTCCATGTCTTTGTTTCACAATTTATGCGAGAGTCCTGTTGCAGAGTTATTGTCGATTTGAAATCTCTCTGAATATAAAGTGCACGTTCAAGAAGTATAGTTGAACATGAAGCAGGGATCACATACCTTCGTAAATCTATAATCACAATTATTTTAATCTTCTCTAGGTATTGTTTTTAAAAATGTGACGACCATGACCCATTTTACAAAAGTGTGGTCTAATATATTACCAGTATATTAGTACTAGTTCTTGTAAAATATGGTCTTGTAACTTTATGCTTAACGAAGGAAATACAACACTTGTAAAGTATTAAAAAAATTACTGACGTCAAATAAGAACAAGATGGAGGAACAGCTGTTTACCACGTGTCGCCATACTTTGAATTAGCTAATGTACACTCCTTTGTAAAAAAATTAGTGTTTTATAATGTATAGAGTGGGTTATTGTCTTTACTGCTACATTGGCCTGATATTTATTCTCAGACTAACAATAAAATAAATTATTTATTATGCATTTGTAAATATTCAAGCATACTAATTCACTTTGAGATGTACTGCATTTCTCGGTTATTCATTTTATCACTCTATTTGATCATTTATACTTATATATTTGTTTACATTGCTTCGCCATAAAATTTTCTTTACAAGCAAAAAAAAAAAAAAAAAAAAAAAAAAAATTGGGAAAATTGTGTCAAAGGAGATTATTTTAAAAAAGAAGAAAAGAAATAATTTTCGTGGCATGTAGCAAGAACCTTAAAAAACATGAACTAATATGCTGGTCTGAAATATGCATGTGGAAGAGCAAACGCCAATATCAGTCATGAGCCGTACTTTATTTGCACTTTGTACATAAATACTGAATTGTTCTTTCTTCATACATATTCCTATTCTCATAATTATCACATTCGCTAATACTGCACATATTTAGGTCAACTGACACCTAAAATTATTAAAGAGATATTACATTTTGCTCTAGTATTTGTAGTTACCAATATTGCTACACTTGTAGAGAAATTTATACAAATTATCAGTGCCCCATTAAATACTTCTGTGGAACAAAACAACGAAAGATCAATTGTACACTTGTAAATATGGAGTTGTAAAGTACAAGTGTAGCAGAAATCTTGTAGAACATAATTTTACTATTAACTACAAGTTACAAGTCCGTACATTTGTAGTGTATTAGAACTTACTTTTGTGGAACAGGACCCAGACATCATCATTCTGAGGAATGGGGTTCCATTTTTCAACCAAAAATGTTCGTTTACCTCTTGTATGACCCTTTCATTTGATTTAAATTGTGTCCAGCCAGAAAGATGTTGCGTTTGAGAGAACAGGTAGTAATCCAAGGGAGCGAGGTAAGGTAAATAATTTGTTAACTAATGGTTGTATGCCGAGTTTCATTGGGGGAAAAAAAAAAAAAAAAACATCCGACCGCTAGAGCTTTAACAGATATGTATACACGGAGAGTGCCAAAAATGTATACATACTTCAAACAAAGAAAAGAAAAAAAAAAAAAAACGTGTTAACATGACAAAACTGAATTCACACAAACAGAAAACGATGAGCACTAATCATCTTAGACTTTTACAGTTATAACAGTTGCTCAAAATGCCCACCATCGGCGTCGATACACTTCTGAGTACCTTGAGCTATTGATTGAGCAACGTTTGCGAAAGTGTCCTCAGCGATTGCAGCACATGCCGTTTCAATTTATTCCCGAAGTGTTACCAGTGTAGCTGGTTTTCTACGGTATACAACATCCTTAAGAGTTCCCCATAGGTATAAGTCCAACGGAGTTAGATCCGGAGAACGCGATGGAAACTCAATCAGACCTCTTCGTCTTATTCAGTGCCTTGGAAAATTGTCATCAAGGTACGCACGCACATCTCGGTAGTAATGTGATGGTACACCGTCCTGTTAGGAAGTGAATTTCCTCATTTCCATAGAATGTATGAATAGCGGGTAAGACGGATGTGCGTATCATGTTCAGGTACCCTGTTGATTCAAGGTAATCTTGGCTTCATTTGTTCATTGTTGAACTACCTATCACGTAGCAACGCTATCATAACGTAATGTGAGTCACATCTGTTTACAGAACATCATACAATAATCTTGGCTTCATTTGTTCATTGTTGATTCACCTGTCACGTACAATGCTATCATAATGTAATGTGAGTCACAGCTGTTTACAGAACATCATACTACACATTACTGTTGTTTTTCGGTCCAACTTTGAAATATATTAAACAAATATCTATTGTGTAAGTGTGTATATAATTTTGGCACTCTCAATATATGTATATATAATTTCATTGTCATTTTGGGTGCTTAGTAGGTAGGATCCATGGAAATTTGAAGCTTTTTTTCAAAAATAGTTTCATGGGTGCAACCACAATAGCTTCATTTCTTTGGAATACGCTAATAATCGTCTCCTAGTTTATCGTTTCATTTAGCTAAAACGGTTCTTAAACACTATTGAAAAAAACTATGAGAAGGCGTACTGTGAATGTAACAAGCCCCAAATGTATCCTTGAAAGACTGCTATAATAATAGTAAATGAAGCTCCTCACTAGCCACTATAAAAATTATTGCCCGTTTTAACTACTGGGGTACATTAAATCTCGGTCACAGCAATAATACTTAATTGGACTGCAACGACTTTTCTTCATATCTGGACGTAAAAAAAATCCAACAAAATTGAAAAAAACTATAACTTTACAATAAATTTGAAATGTAACAACGCTTTGAAACGTCATTTAATGCCTTACAAAGCAGTTAAGAAAACACTAGTAAAACTAGCTGAACGAAAACAATTGCTTTATCCCAAAAAGATTATAAACATAATTATTTTTCAATGTAAATACCTGGGTCACTGGCTACTCAACTATTATTATACGAAGCGACTCTGGATTGTGTTTGTTTAGAGAGAAGGCTAGAAGCTTTTTCTCCCTAGTCGATACATAGGCCCACTCTTTGGATGTTCGTTAACAGATGTGTATTAGTGAGCGTAGGCTTCAGCTATCAGATTGTTTCTACATCACTATTCCACAATTATTATTATTGTTATTAATAATACTACTAATAGTAATTTGTTTATATACGGACTCTTTAATATTTCAGGTCATCAGGCCCTATTCAATTCAAGACGTGAAACGGGTGATAAGTTTTGCTCAATAGGCTTGAGGTTCTTTTACGTGCCGTAAATCTGCCACACGAGATCCATGATTGACTTTGTTTCCTTTCCGAAGGAAACCATATTTAAGGTGTTTAGGTGTTTACCCGCGATCTTGGGTCAACGAGGCGAGCATGGTTACCATTAGACCACCGGGACCGAAAGGAGAGGGTGCTTGAAGTTGAAAGGACGGAAAGGAAAGTATTGGTATTGGTACAGAGTGGTAATTGGAAAACGGCATAGCGCTGAGTTTTTGTTTTTGTTATTTTAAAATGTTGGTGATATTTCAGGTTAATTGCGTTGGCTAAAAGGACAAAATATGTTTTTGCATCAAACGTCACCTGGCACTTGCCTTTTTTCCGTGTGAAAGGTCGTGGTCTTTTTCTTAAAGTAATTTCTTTACGTACTTTCTCCAGGTCTGTACGCCACCTTTATGTTCTACCAAGAGTTGTTTATTTCTGCTTCTCCTTGCACCGTTTCCCTCCTCCTCTGCCGCTCTCTTATCTTCGTTTGCAGATGCGGCAGGGGGAGATTCGCTGAAGGAGAAGCAAGAGGTAGGAAATTCGCGGCTTCTTCGTTTCACTCCACTTGAATTCCTTGGGTAAATGTGACTCCCTCATTATGCAGCTCGCTTGGGTTTGGCGTTTCTGCAAATAATGCAGAACAGAGCTACAAAGGGAGAAAGTAGGCCAGCGGGTTTTGAAGATGTACTGCCTTTTCAAACAATGTTCAGTAATTAAAATGATTAAGATGCTGAAAAGGAAATACAGTTGTGATTACGTACACCATTTAATATACGTCATCAGGGCTTAATCAGTCAACTTAAACATTTTAACTAGACGAATATTCCTTTTCTGACTTCATTAAAATAATAATTAAAAAAAAAAAAACAGAAAAAGTAACCTAGCAAGTTAATTGTATATCAGGGATCCAACTGGTAGTGATTTGACGAATGTCATGTACTACGAGGGCAATCAACCTTTTGCAACCAGTCTATCCATTGTACTTACTTAGCGTCGTATAGTCTGTTGAGTTCAGTCCTGTGTCAATAGCTGGTTAAAAATCATGAATATTTCTAAAGAAAACTTTACATTCTACATTTTACACGTTATAAGCAGGTGAAAGAGCGAAAAAATCCACGAGGTCTTTGTAGCTGTTCATGGTGGTCAAGTGTGTTCATTTGATACATTGCAAGATAGATTGGATCATTTGAAGAAAGGCGAGAGACTTTGAAAGACAGCCCTCACTCTGACCGGCCTCGGGAAACTGAACGAGAGAACAATTTAAAGAGTGAGGAACTTGATGGAGGAAAATGGACATATTTCTGTTGAAATGCTAAGCATGGAAGTGGGTATCGGTGTAGGCAGCATTGACAGTATACTCCATGAATATTTAAAACTACGAAAAATCTGTACAAAATGCTTTCCACATTCCATAACCAATGAAGAGAATAAGAAGAGAAAGGAATGTGGAAGAAAACTGCTGAGCATGTTTCCATCAAATGGTGCTAAACATTTGACAGATATATGTACTGGTGATGAAAGTTGGTTTTATTACTATACCACCCCAAATAGAGGTCAGAACTGCGTGTGGGTAAATGAGAATGACCCAAGTCCAGCTGTTCTTCCACAAGATTTTCGTTCTCGGAAGCGAATGTTCACTGTTTTCTTCAACTATGAAAGACATTAGTGGGTGACTGTGTGACAGAAGGAATGACAATGCATGGAGAATACTACGACACATATATTTCGTATATTTTATTTGAAGAGCTGAAGCGGCGTCGTCCAAAGACAGGAACTTCAAGGCTGTTGCTTTTGCACGACAATGCGTCTCCTCACAGAACAGCTGCAAATTTGAAGAAACTGAAAGTCGCCAAAGTCCGGTTACTTGACCATCCACCCTACAGCCCTGACACTGCACCTTGCGACTTGTGGTTGTTTCCTTAAGTGAAATCTTGCATTGCTGTAAAATCTTTTTAAAGAGTGCAGGACCTTGCTCAAGCTATAAATTCATCTCTGTTGACGATATCTCAGTCCGAGTACCGTAGTGCTTTTAACAAGTGGTTGCACCCTCTACAAATGTGTATAGAGAGAGATGGAAAATACTTGCAGGTTGAGGGTAAGTTTCCTTAGCTTGAACCGTAAGGTCACATTTGTATAATTTTTTGGAATCCCCTCATACTGAGTGACCATGCAAATAAGCCAAACGTTCGTTTTCTTGGTTGGGAAAAACCAAACGGGATGAAAGTGATTTGTGTGCCAATGTGTCTTCTCAAAGCATCGTTTATGGGAATACTTTATAAGTGTTCAAGGAGCAAGTTATAGAGCATTTTGGGGGGGGGGGGAGTGTTGGACACTTTTGTGCGCTAAACAGACTTGATAATGCACGATGTTCGTATGTATTCATTCTGTCTGCAATGGGGTTACGCCCGATGGCTGCAGAGAAATGCAATATTTACAATTACACATGTCGACGAGATTAAATAAATTAAATTCACGTCAACCATTTAAATATATTCTTTTTAATTTTTATTCTGCAATCCTTTTATCAATATAACTTAGTTCTATATCAGGACATAATATTCCAAATTACTTATTTTTATTCCTCTTACGGTTATTAATACAATACACTTTAATTTCTGCAGTATTAATACAATAACTAAACACAACTAAAACTTCAAAGAACCAAACTGGTACTGGAAGGCTATTTTAGCTGTAACTTATAATTCTACAATTGTTACCGGTACCCAGTAGCAATAATTAAATTTACAATAAATTAATTTACAATTTTTATACAATTTACAATCTACAATCTTCATTTCTGCTAAGGCTCGGTATCTGGGCTGCTCTCCACCGGAATTTCTGGCATCAGGACCTGGACATCAATGAGGTTGCTGCCGGTCTCAAGCAGCAGCTACACTAGGCCATGGTGTGTGGACAGTGCAGTTTCCTTCTCCTCTTTTTTCCCTTCATCTTCTACTTTTCAACTTTTATCTACCTTATATTTTCCTCCTTTTGTTCTTATCTACTTTTTCTTCTCTCAGCTGCTTCCTGTCCGCCCGAACATTATCATTATTTTCTTTTTCTGTTGATTCTGCTCTCTTCTTCTGATTCTGATTTGAATTAACATTTCAATCCCGTTCCCCCAAAAATAGTCAGAAGTCTTGTCTGTAAAATGGGCATAAACAGCATCCATTACTTCTTCGTCATGCTTAAATTTCCTTCTTGAGTTTTGAGAAGAGGAAATAGTCACTGCGAGCTAGATCTGGGCTGTAGGGTAGATGATCGATCTCCTTGAAGCCACACTTCTTCATAGCCTTCTCGCTTTTCCTCTTTGATGCAAGCACGTAGTCTGTGCTGTAGGCCAGCATAGTACTCAGGTGTTCCTCTCTTTGAAGTTAGTGAACACTATTCCTTCACATCTTTCTTCAAATACAATTTACTGGTATTTAGGGCATTCGAGTGAAACCTTACATGTATTGTTTGCTGTAATCTTGGCAAATATGAACAATATGGACCGGGTCCCAAATGTACTAAACCTTTACTGAGTTGATTGTATTTGAATTGTAATAATTCCTTTATGGATGGGAAGATTTCATACACTCTTCTACCTTCTTTTATTTCATCCCATTGTTGTTGCCATATTTGTAACAAAGAATCTTTGATTTCCTTTTTTATTTCTACAATTTTTGCCAATAGTGTGCATTATTTTTAATTATTTTGTTTTTTAAGCCAATAAGAGCCTGCTCTTAAGCGGATTAAATAATCAAATGGCCATAAACCCAATATTACTAATAGTTCCATTGTAGGAAATGTGGAAAATGCCCCTGTACATCTCAATAAACTTTTACTCTGGAAGCTCCTTAAAATGGATATAAAATGTATCTCGCGTCTCTCCACCCCCCAACTCCCCTCCATAGTTTAATATATTTGCATAGATTTTTATTCCATCACCTTGTATATTGAAATATCTCTGTCCAATATTGACCAACTTAAACATAACTTTTTCTGCTTTAGTTCTTATATTTTCTACATTTTCTTAAATTATCACTAATTAAATACGTGTCAAAATTATTTTTAATCTTGGAACTTTTGAGCTAGGTTTTTTAATATATGTGTCAAGAGATTGAAAAGTTGTTACAAAGACGATGACCACGGATTGAAAGAGAAAAAGGAATAGATCTTATGATATGCAAGGGATGACAGCTATCAAAATGAAGATACTATTGTGAATTGGTAGGCTTAATGTGCACAGACGTAAGAAAAGAGACATTGCATAAAGAAACATCAATATCTAGGACGTTGCAGCATTGGGAGAGAAGCAATTATTTCATCGTTGACCAGTGGTTGTAGCTATGTCCCTTTTTACCTTGACTTTTCTTTATTTCTATAATTTTAATTTGTTCTGTGATGACATTGTCTGCTTCTGAGAAAACTATTAAACGAATAAACAGATAAGCGGTTTATCAATTAAATAGTCCTCTCAGTGGAAGGTGCTTCGCAAAGCCTAAATGTTGAGATTTATTACGCATTCATTGTAAATTTTGTGCGTATAGTTCATAACTTATGTTCCCGAACATCAGAGGCAGTAATGTTCATAAAGCTGTATATTCCCCTGATGAAAACGGTAATTATGTGCAGTGGAAGCAATAACTAGAGGCGTGCATTTGAGTGGAATGATACATAGCGGGGTTCAGAAGCCAAGGATTTTATTTCAGTTTATAATGTATGAATGCACGTTTATCAAACACCGCTAATATTGCTACCTTTACCGAGAAATATAAGGGTTTCCCACCCCTGACCCTTTCTAAAACAATTTTTTTATCTCACTTTTAAACATACCTACTTGAGGATTGACCCCTGGAAGCCTTTATTTCATAATCTGGTGAAACGTTTCATCTCTGAAATCTTTTCTTTCAATACACCAGGCCACAACTTTCCTTGGCCCACCTCGTAATTTTCAAATTAAATTTGCATAATAATAACTTGTTGCTGTATTTTCTCTCTGTAAATAGCCTGAATAAAACTTTGTGCATTGCGGCTTGCAGTTCTTAGATATGGAAATTAGCGGCGCTTCGCAGCCACTAAAATAAATGGGGCACGTGAATTTTTATAACTAACTCTGTGGCAGCGTGCATGAATCTAATAAATTTCAAAGTTGTAAACTTTAAGGATAAAACGAAATCTGTACGTTTTGCCTACCATTCTTTCAACCGATAATAACAAGTACCAACTGATGTAATTGATACAGATTTTTCACAATGGAACTGTGCATTTTTCCATAAGAGACCATGTTGAGTCCGTGGGGTTTAAGTTGTTAGTAAGAAATTTGAGTACGCATTACTGCGGTGACGGAGGTAAGAAGGACAGAGCCTCCATTAAGCCTGTGCCGCCACCTTCAGATATTGCAAATTGGTCTTCATTTTCATCATCCGGGTGCTCTACAACCGTTAACTACTGAATTGTGCAAGAACAGAAAGTTAAAATTTCTCTGTTCATCCATGCAACATAATAGTAGCATGCTTCATTACTACAGGTGTTGTAAAAGTTCTCGGATTGACTCAGAGATGTCCTCAAGATGGCCAAATTACTATGATAGTTGTTAAGTATCGTCCTTTGGATGCCGCCTGTAAAGTTTCAAATGCACAAGTGTAGTCACTTGATGTTACTATCGTGTAAACAAACTAGTGTTAACGTTTTCTACAAAACGGATAAAACTGAAACAAAGTACTTCGTTTGGAAGGGTTTAACCCTAACAGAAATACAAATGAAGTAAGATCCATATTAGAGGATTCTTCCTCTTCGTTTTCGACGGTTAAAAAGTGGACTGCTGAATTTAAGTGTCGCGCGAGTTGGATAACATTGCAGAGGCCTAGATAGGCCGTGCCCACAGCATTTTGTACTAAGCTTCGGGTTTAGAAAACTTTCAATTTGATTTTTTTAAAATAGTGTTTAACGCCCGTTTTACTACTGAGACACAATAGGCGGTGGACACTGGTGATACATGAGAGGAAATGATGTATTGGGACAGGATTTTTTAAGGAGGGAAACATTCCAGGCCTAGGTTTAGGGTACCTCCCCGGCATTTGCCATTTATGAGGAGTGAGGAAAACCTGGAAAATACCTCAGTCAAGGAGGTCAGTCATGGTGGGAATCGAACCCCAGACCTCCCGCTCACGAGTCCACGCCTGAACGACCTCGGCCACCCGCAGCGGTTTTTATGTTTGATGGATGCCTCATTCTTAACATGAACCATAAACGCATTTGAGTAAACATCTCGCAATTTCAGTGAGTTTCTCCTGCGTTTCATAACAGTAGATGAAACATGGATTCATCGCTACACGCCAGAGACGAAGGAGCAGTTCAAACAGTGAGTGGGAACAGGTGAAAGTGCATCAAAGAAAGCAAAAACGGTCCCATCTGCAGGAAAAATCATGGGTACGGTTTTCTGGTATTCTCATGGTGTGGCGCTCGTAGACTACCTCCAGAAGGGCAGAACATTACCATTTCATCACGATAATGTACGTCACACACGTCTGGGATGATTGTTGCCGCAAAACAGCACGACCTTCGCCTCCAAGTGCTGCCACATCCGACACATTCGCCGGATTTGACTTCCAGCTATTACTTTAATTCTTAAACACGAAGAAATGACTGGTTGGACCCTTGTTCACATCAAATGACGAGGATGAAGCTGAGATAGATTTTTATTTTTCAAATTTGGATACAGCTTATTTTACTGAGGATATTAAAAAAATTCTCTTAAATCTTGCGTTTTCTTAGTCAGGGCGAGAACTTTTTGAAAGCTAAATAAATGAGAAAGTTTAGCAAAGGAAATTTGTCCTTAATGTATTCGACCATTTAACTGAATTCACTTCTGTCAGTGATGAACAGTTTTCTCTAATTCGTATCTAAAATTCGGGTAAAGATTAAACTCGCAAGGTGCCAAGTATGGACTGTATGATGGATGCCGCAACGTTTTGTGGTTTAGTTTATCAATTTCTGCAATGCTGTCACGTGAAGTGTGTAGCTTGGCATTGCCCTATTTGAACCTAATTTCTCCCCTTCCCCACTGAAATCCTCTTTGACACCCGCATCCCTAACATTTCTTGTTTTTGTTACCTATGACAACATGGTCTACAAAAAGCATTAGTTTCTAAAACTAGTGGTTGAAGGATGATACTCATTTTGGGGACTTTTATCTGTTGGGTGCTACAGCTGGCCGGCGTAGGCGACAAGAACTACCAGATTTGATTTACATGTAAGGTTATAGGCGTACATCAGTTTGGAACATCCGTGACGAATGAGTGATAATTTTGATGGACATCACAGCAAAGCAAATTGATGTTGGAAATGCTTCACGTTTTCGAAAATTATGAAATATGACACAGGAAAGAATTAATCATCAAGGCTATTATTTTGGAATGGGTTCGTCGTTAGCGAACGAGAAATGCATAACAAATTAAAGTCCAGTGCTTGGGAAAATACGATGTGGTGATTTTAGTATCTTTTGTAATCACTGTTGAAGTTGAAACAGTTCAGCAGTGAGATAGGGATCACTGCAATACGAAATAAATTGGGGTAAACAGAATAAGCAGGTCGTTAGTTTTAAATTTATTACTGTTACAAATTAACACGTAACAGTTATAAAAAAGTCCGTCACAAAGAAACTGCGTTAACTAAGCGAATTCCTTACCTAGCCGAGTAACATTAAAAAACAATATAAAATCTAAATGATAACCTTATCAATTAATGAAGTGAAACATGTTATTGCATTATTACGTGGTGTTAGAGGAACAAAATTAGAATTTTTTCATTCTATAAATATCACAATAGAAAAAGCACATTTTTATAATTATTATTAGAGATTAATACACAAGAATTAATGGTATATTATTAATTAAATGAAATATATATGACCTCTGATAGACAAAGCTGTACCATGAGGGTATTTTAAACATTTTTAAATGTAACGATGTTTATGAACTAAGCCCTTGATATCATCTTTACATTTACTAAAATAGAGAAAAATAACAAAACGTTTCGAGTTACATTGTGTATTTAAGAAGATGTTCATATATTCCAATAAAACAAAAACATGTTACTACTTAAAAACAATCACAATGTACTAAGCAAATATACACAATCAACAATATACAACCGAAAGTTATATGGATTTTCGTTGGCTTTGAAATTTAATTTAATTGTTATTGTAGTAAAAACATGCAACGCAAACGTTTTCTGAAGGTTATTACAGAGCGCTCTTACATACAAATGTAATTCTCCAATACATATTAGATTAATATTTCACATTTTTAATTTGACTTGTCTTTTTTGATTTAGTAGAGGAAATTTTTTTTTTTTTTTTAATTTCGCTTTTAAGTATACGCTATTTCTAATGATCGGATTTCCCTTATTTTCAGAAATTATTTTTATTATTTCATTTAAATGATATATGTCGAATTTTGCTGTGGGGGGGGGGGGAAAGTATTTGCTCAGCTAGAGCGATTTTTACATTTTGGGTTTCACGTAAATCCCCATTCATAATAATCTGATTTCTCTGATTTTCAGAAACTATTTTTCTTATTTTATTTTAATGTCATATACCGTGATTCGTTGAGATTTGGGAAAAATTGCGGTCACTTTCGGAATTCGCTTACAGAACATAAGGATTAGTACATAATTTATCATCATAACAGAGACGTTGCTATGTAATGGACATAGCAACCCAATGTGTATCTCATTTGTCTGTTTAATTAATTGACAAATCTGATTTTTTTTCTGCTAAGAAATCACAAATTCATTTTGCCAATGGGAAGTTAATGCGTAACTCACCAACTTTCATTATTTATTGGCAGTAAAAGCAATTAATATATATGTATGTATGTGCAGGGTTAGTTAAAAGTCCCGCAACACTTAATTAACTTTTAAAGCATGTGGTTCAGTGACATAAAACTCGGTGTGTGAGGACAGCCGTAAACTGAGAAATGAAAAAGTAATTAACAACGTTTCTCTACTTCCGGTTTAACCTGAGGTAACCCCATCTCTCTTATTTTGAATGTAATACCCAAAACATATTACATTTGCGAATAAAGCTCATTAATAGCTAGTAAATTATGTTTATTAATACATAAGCGTCTTATTTAATCCGACATCTAGTGTGTTAAATATTCCTATCTGATAACCAAATATGGTTCGCTTTACAGAGCCGGCGAATTCATTTTATGATATGCACCAGATCGCAATCCAATTCCACATACAACAGCGACAAGGATCATAAAGAAATCAACAAACTGGAAGAGTAAAGGACTTGCCAAGATCAAACCGCCCCAAAAGTTCAACTGGTGAGAATACTTCATTGGATGTTCTTCTCCGTGTTGTGACAGATCCCCACACCCACGCATGTGCAAGAGTAAATGCTTTTAGATAATGTAAATAGTAATTATAAAATATAGCATTTAGTAGCAAACTGGATCGTTTCATGTATTACTAAAATGTAACCATGGACGTTTGACTCTATGGCAACAGGGAAAATGTTACCTTTTGACATCTTTTGTGTTTCTTTTGCTAGACTGATAGGTTTCTCTACTGTAACAATCCAAAGTGTATGCAGGTGGCTGAACAATAGACCTTTTGTATGTTAGGTGCTGAAGATGCTTCAAAATTCGTTGAAGGTAGAAGGGGGAACAGGTGTCGTTGATGAAATCGTTACATCGTACGATCGGGAACTCTCCAATAAGGCATCAAAGAGAGCATACATTTAAAAAAGCTCGTTTGGAAACTCGAAAGCTCGCAAATAGTATTTAAATATTTCAAAGGCTCTGACAAGCCGTGGGCGCTGTGCTGTGAACCACACGTAACGCTTTGAAAGCATGTGGGCACGTTTGGATTTCATATATAAGGAGAAACAACCTAGCAAAGGCACGCTTTTATCAGATGGCAGATTCAGTTCAAATCAGGAAGTTAAGGCAGTACAACGCATTACCAGATCCCTTTACCAGGGCAGTAGACGAGAGGCACACAGATGCAGCATATTTAGCACGTGTTATCAACGAACCAGGTGCCGATAACTAGTGTAGTGTGATTAAACATTTCATTACGTTTAAATGAAGCAAGGTTGTGTGATTTAAAACCACCCTTATCTCCCTTCTCCCTTTGCCAATAAAACACGAAAGGCGACTTCGGGTCTCTTAACGACCCGGGGCATGAAGTGGGACTCTCGGTCCAGCATATAAAACCGCTTCAAATCGGGCATCCAACGTGGGGTGACATCGCGGACACCCCCCCGTAAAACCCGCTTCAGTGTGCAAGAAAGTTCAAAAGCTTCTACTGCAAATTTGTCGTTAGAATCAAATTTAAAGTTCTGTGAAGAAGTGCCAAGCAACATCCTGATACAATTCAAGAACTTACAGGGACGATCCCAATAGAAGAATACAGTTAGTCAAATCGTATTCTCAGAGAAGTTACGTCCTGCCTAAATGAATTTGTCAACAGACACAACTGCCGATACTGGTCAGACTAGGATGGAGAACCACACACGTTATCTACAAATGGTAGTGTTGGTTATAAAATTTCTTCAGACAAACGCTAAACGCTAATAGATATTTGGATTTGCCGCGAAATCGCGTAGTATCAGCAACCGAAATTCTGCTTTAACATCCAGTCAATCACGGGCTACCCAGAGATGACACGTATTTCCAACAAGATGAAACTCCAGATCGCTATGGACAGAATGTTCGTCAGCACTGAGACTAGATACTTCCACAACATGGATTGGTAGAAGAGGTCATATACAGTGGCCAGCAAGATTCCCAGATTTGTATCCTTATGACCTTTTAGGTGGCGATTGAAGTCAACTGTATATCGAGAAAGACCCCACAACTTAGATCTGCAATATCAAATAATGGAGTACATTCCTAAAGCCTAGCTAAGATTATCAAAATTATGAGGATCAGTAAAGATATGTTGTCAAAAGTATTTATGATGTTTCTTTATTGAAAAGCCCTGATATATTTTCACAATTACGCTTTCAAGCCTACTTAACGCGACAAGACACATTACATTCTGTTCATTAACTAAATCTTTAAAGGGCAGTAATTCATTCATACTAAGACCGCCATGAGTGGCCGAGGTCGTTAAGGCGCGGATTCGTAAGCAGGAGGTCTGGGGTTCGATTCCCACCAAGACCGTCCTCCCTTACTAAGTTTTTTTTCGGGTTTTCATCAGTCCTACTAATGACAAATGCCGGGGAGGTACCTTAACTTAGACCTGGAACGTTTCCTTCCTTAAAAAAATCCTTTTCCAGTTTATCATTTCATCTCATGTATCATCAGTGTCTACCGACTGCGGTGCCTCAGTAGTTAAAACTGTTAAAAAAAAATCCATACTAAATATGGATACAGAAACTCTGTTTTTGTGCCAAATATTTCCCGAAACTTCTAAAAAATTAACATATTCTGACTGCATTTTCTCTTGAGAAATGTAGTACAGTTTTCGGATGTTATTTTTTTAGTTCCTTCAGGAGAAGGGTATTGTTTTTATAGACTATCTTTTAACGTTCCCCAGAGATAAGAGTTATAAGGGTCGCGAGGGACCGTACTCTCTCTTACTGATAACACTACCAGCTAAGTTCATGAAATATGTGCTGTTGCTTAATCCTGCTGGAAAAACGCAAGGGAATGTTCCCTTTCAATTCACCAACAATGATGCTCAAAATTAAGTTTAAATAAGGTGCCAAGTCTAATAAAGCCATTAACGCCAATAAACCAATCTCGAAAACGACACCTATCCAACTTGAGAAAGATCAAAAATATTACGACGGGTATTCAAAAAATTTTGCAACCAACCTATCTATTGTTGGACAATCATATCTACAAAAATGTAACTAACTCGGCTGGCAACAATAAATCTTGAGCTATCAAAATATCCATAAGTGCAAGTTTAAACTTGCATAGTCACTGTCGTACAGTCTGTTGAGTTCAATCCTATGTGTCGGCCCTGGTGGTGTAGCGGTAACCATAATTGTCTCCTAAACTCAAGATCACGGGTTCAAACCCGGCTAATAGGATTTTTTCGGGAGTAAAAATCCTAAATATGGCTTCCTTCGGAAGGAAAGTACAGCCGTGGGTGTCGTGTCCTACATTTACGGCACGAAAAAGGACCTCAAAGAGGCCTCTGAGCAAAATTTGTTGGCCGTTTCACGCCCTGGATTGAATGGGACGGTGATGACCTGAGATGTTTAAAGAGCGTACGTAAATAAACCAAATAAACATCAATCCTGTGTCAATAGCCGGTGAAAACTTAACATGACATAACCCAATAAGAAAAAATCACGTGGGGTTAGGTCAGGTAACCGTGGAGGTCACAGAAGAAGAGGAAAGTTATTTCGAGCAGGACGTCCAATCCAACGGGGAGGAATTTAAACATCGAGGTACTCACGTTCGTCATGATGAAAATGAGGTGGAGCCCCATTTTGCTGACAATTAAGTTCTCGCTATCTGCAGTACTTGTTGCATTAGCCGCTGTTGAAGCATATCCACGTACAATGGACCGGCAATAGTTTTCTGCGCAAAGAAAAAAATAGACCGTACACTTTTTACGAAGAAACAGCACAAAACACATTGGCTTTAGGGGAATCACGGACATGTTCCACCACAACACCAAGTTGTTTCGTATCCCGAATACAGTTCACTTTGCCGGACACATGAAACGTGGCCTCGTCACTAAAAATCAGTTTCTCAGCAAAACCGTGGCCGCTCTTAAAAATCAACACAGGACTGAAAACGACGATTGTGATCCTCGGGACTGAGCGCCTGCAACAGCTGTGTACGGTATGGTTTCACTTAAGTCGTTGACGTAAAATACACCAGAAGTTGGCTGCGGAATCTGTAATTCCTGGCTCGCGCGACGTGTCGACTTTTTATGGCTCCTGACAAATGCTTCTCGCACACGCTCAACGGTCTCAAACGACACTCTTGGCCGGCCTGTTCGTTGTCCATCACACAAGCAGCCAGTCGCTTCAAACTTTTCATATGGTGCACGAATTGTTTTAACTGCAGGTGGTTCTTGTTGATGCTTTGTACGAAACAGTCGTTGTGCCATCACATTTAGCAAATTGTGATAAGCAGAGAGCTTTATGTGCACCAGTGAATGCCATTTTTTTCGCTATAACTGCCCCCAGCGGCTAAATCAACAACTACGCCATGCGTATATTACAATTGAAAACTTGGGAGAGATCGATATAAGCGTTTCCGTCTGTCATGGCTTCTGTTCTATCGAACCCCGGAACCAGGTAAGGACTTTTAGATTCATGCTGTATTTTAAAATAAGTGCTTGGTTTCGTTCGTATCGACTGAAAAATCCCAACATATATTTGATTAATATTACACAGTTGCTTTAGTAATTTTATTTTCTTGCTTTTAATTGTATTGTCATGACGACAAAAAAGCATGCTATAAATTATCACAAAATGAATTCACGATTCACGGTTTATTTTTTATTTTAAAAAGTTTTTTGGCGATATTGACTGAAATAAACACTTGGAGCATCACCTCAGCGTGGCGTATTATTACAGATTTGACGCAGTATGTGTTATATGAACCGTGTTTCACTTTATGGCAGAAGTTGTGCTTGCAGCTGCATATATATATGCCGCACTTCGCTTTATTAGTGCTATAATAGAGTTTCCTGAACTGGAGGTGTAAACAGATACAGCACATCTAGCGGAATGGAATGCCCCCTAAGGACAGAACATAATCTGCCACCTCAGTTATCGGTTTTACAGCGTCTGCTTCTCATTAATATCCACATGTCCCCACAGGAAACCATTGTACATCTGAATGTTGCGTTGTCAGCCTCTTATCGAAATATATTCGTGCGGATAACTATATATAATTAACAATATTCTGCTTGAAGAGCACAAATCATATAAACATTGTTTAGTGCAATCCTGGCATTAAAACACGACTCTTATGACGCTATAAATCCTGCACAATTAGCCTAAATGGTTACCTAGCAACTTGTATTCCACGAGGTCATCACCGCCTTCATAGCACAATTTCAATGTGCCTGCAAGAAAAAGCTAAAAATCGTCGCGCTAACAAGCATACCAACATTCAAACATGAGAGAATCGTTTTATGAAACAAATGTTTTGAAACTGATAAAGTCCGTCAGGCATTAACTGCGTAAACTAAGCGAATTCCTCGCCAACTTGAATAACTTGAAAAATGAATATAAAATCCAAATTTTTACAGTATTTAATAAAACAAAATAAGTTTGACATTACTGTGTGGAATTAGTGGAACAAAATTGTAATTCTTGCAATCTATAAATATCACAAAAGAGAACCACATTTTTAGAATTATTATTATTATTATTATTATTATTATTATTATTGAAATAGTACGGTATACTATTAATGAAATTAAATATATAACTGCTGATACACAAAGCTACACTGTGTGGGTATTTTTAAACATTTTTAAATGTAACGATGTTTATGAACTAGGTAGGTTGATATCTTGATATATTTACATTCACTGAAATAGAGAAATAATAAGCTTTCAAGTTACATTGTGTATTTAAGAAGACGATGTTCGTATGTTTCAATAAAACAAAAACATATTAATATGTAAAAACAATAACAATGTACTAAGAAAATATATAAACCAACAATAAACAAACGAAGGTTCCATCGATATTCATTGACTTTGAAATTAAATTTAAATGTTATTGAAGTAAAAACATGCAAAGCGAATTTATTACAGAGCACTCTTACATACAAATATAATTCTGACACATATATTAGATTAATATTTCACATTTGCTGTCTTCATGGCGATGCTTTTGTTAAATTTAAAACATACACATCGTTATAAATACAGTTTATATGCTGAATTATTTTGTCCTTTTATTTTAAAACAATATAGAAAAAATTAAAAGCAAGAGCGCTTTTTAAATTTCGATTTTCAAGTATCCCCTATTCCTAAATGCCCGATTTTCCTAATTTTCAGAAACTATGGAATTTTGTTGTAAAGAATCAATATTGGTGCCTCTAGGGCGATTTTTAAATTTTGGGTTTCAGATAAACACCCACTTCTAATAGTTCGATTTCACTGATTTTCAGAAAATATTATTCCTATTTTATTTTAATGGTTTATACCGAATTTCGTTGAGAAAAAACAAAAATTGCGGCCGCTAGAGCGATTTTTAGATTTTGCTAACACCCACTCTTTAAATGTCGGTTTTCAGCTATACCCTCAGTCCTAATGACCCGAATTTCCTAATTTCCAGGAACTATTTTTCTTATTTTGTTTAAGTCGTAGATACCGAATTTTGTTGTGAAAAAAATATTAGTGCTGTTAGAGAAATTTTTTAACTTTGAGTGTCAGGTAAACCTCCACTCCTAATGGCCCGATTTCTCTGATTTTCAGAAAATATCTTTCTTATTTTAGGTAAATGTTACATACCCATTTTCTTGGCGAAAAAGCAAATAATGGTACAGGTTGAATGGTTTTTAAATGTTGGGTTTCAGGTAAACCCCATTCCTTATAATATTATTTCACTGATTTTCAGAAATTATTTTTTTTTATTGTATTTCAATGGCATATACCGAGTTTCCTTTATGAACATTTATATTTTGGCGCTATATTGATTTTTAAATTTCGCTTTAACCCCTATTCCTAATGCCTCGGTTGCCCTGATTTTCAGGAAATATGTTTATTAATTTATTTTAGTGAAATATAGCGAGGTTCATTGAGAAAAACGAAAAAGTATGGCCGCTAGAGCGCTTTTTAATTTTTGTTTAAATTTTCGCCTAATATAGACCCCTACCCCCAACGGTCCAATTTTGCTGGCTAACAATTGGACATATCGTTTCAGCTTTATATCCGAGTTCCGTTAAGAACAAGAAAAAATTACATTAACAGACACGCACGCACAAGGGCAAGCTCATTAGCTTCCGGCCTAACCATTTTCTAGGTATTATTAACATTTATTCCTGCCATAAATAAAGGAACTATAACAGGTGTTTTGACAGTCAAATCACAGTTTTTGCTACCCTCATTGGGGTTCATGTGCAGCAGAGAGATATATATACCGGGGCCACTGGAACACTGCACTTGACAATTGATGTATCGTTGGCTCTACTGCTGTTGGATATTGCAATGGCTGATTTTGTACAGGTTTTAATTTCGCTTAGTAAGCTTATAGAGGTAGAGAATTTTATTGCATCACCTCCTTTCGCATTTGTTAATATGACTTTGACAATGATTAATTTCAAGCTTAGATATCCATTGTTGATCAATTATTGCTTCTGTATTCTTGTCTTCATTGTTGAACTTCCAAGTACATTTTTGCTAACAATGCGGCACTGTTTGTTGTCATTTTTCTGTTACATTGCAGAAATAGAATATATATTCATTTCTAGTTGAGACATTGTGGTGACAAGATGAACAAAGGAGTGAAATTAATGCCGAGGGGAAAAAAATTGTTATTATTGCTTATTCCTCCGTTGGTCTAATTGTAAGCATTAGAGACATAATCTCTAGAAACGGGTTTCATCAGTCTACCATTTATTTATTTTATTTATTTATTTATTGTTTTAGGAAGGTTGAGCCTTTCTAAAACAACAGTCCTTCGAAATATTCATGAACAATTAAACATGAACAAGGTCAGTGCCTAGACTTCTTTCCTCAGTCCAAAAGCAGCAACGAGTCATCTGTTGTCAAGCATTTTTGGAGCTCTGCCGTGGCTACGAGAGAGAAGTTCTGCAAATCATTGTTACAGCAGATGAAACTATGGACCTCTACTATTATCCCTTGTCCAAAAGAGAATCAATGGAGTGGGGTAAACCTGGCGAAGCACCGCCTCTAAAGGCCAAGGTCACTCAGTCAACCAAGAAGATCATGGCCAAAATCTTTTGGGACTGTGAAGGAATACTCTTCATTGACTTCAAGGAGAGGAACACTACAGTAAATGGGGAGTACTATGCTGGTCTACTGCACAGACTACCTGCTTCCATCGAAGAGAAAAGGCGAGGAAAGCTGAGTGGCGGTGTGCGCCTTCACGATAACGCGTCTGTGCACACAACTCTTGTTGCAAAGGAAGCTGTGAAGAAATGTGGCTTCAAGGAGATCGACCATCCACCCTACAGTCTAGGTCTAGCTGTGAGTATTTCCTCTTTTCAAAACTCAAGTGTGAAAGGAAATTTAAGTGTGACGAAGAAGTGATGGTGTTTGTGCCCATTTTGCAGATAAGAGTACTGACCATTATGGGGAGGGTGGTTGAATATTAATTCAAACATATGAGAAGTGTATTGCAAATAAAGGGTAACTATATTGAATAGTGAAACATAGTATTTTTAGAACGTCCCCCGTACAGTGAATTATCAATTAGACGTAACGATTAAGCAATAACAGTCATAGTTTTTGTGGGGCAACTATCTTGTTTTTCAAGACAGAGAAAGAATATGTATATCTTTAGATTTTCAAATAAAACTGATTTTAAAACATGTAACTCCATCAGAGAGGGTAATTTCTGAAATAGGAAACTCGGTCCCTAAGCAATTATTAGATAAACGAACGTGCTAGAGGGCCCACGTAAAGTAAACGATGCGGACATAGACCAGGAAGAGATCAAGAGAACGGAGAGGAGGTTGCTTTTGCCCTGCAGTGTGACGTAACGTACAGCCGCACGAAACATATTTCATTGGAGACATTCAGTTTGCAGAGTTCGTTGCCCGCGACGGTCCAGTGAACATTCGAAGTCGCCTCGACCTTGTACGAACTGCTACACATAATCACAGTGAAGTTTTTAGATACATTCGCGTTAAGCTTTTGTCAACAAAAACGACAACTTTTCTACTGTATTGTGGTGTTACAATTAACTAGTAACGTTTATTAATGTACAAGTGTCACTATGAAAGTTTTGAGACATGTAAAATTGGGGGTGGATAGAATCACTCCGACTGTTGCATCTTTCGAAATACTCACCACCACACTGTATACACTTTCTCATCCTCAAAAATGACTCATCAAAGCACTTCTGCCACTCATTTTCCTCAAGGGTGAAAAATCTCATTTTCAAATTTAGCCATAGTCTCTTTGGGGCTGAGCGAAGTTCTGCAAACCATTGTTATAGGAGATGAAACTATGGACCTCTACTATGATCCCTTGTCCAAAAGAGAATCAATGGAGTGACGTAAACTTGGCGAAGCACCGCCTCTAAAGACCAAGGTCACTCAGTCAACCAAGAAGATCATGGTCACAATCTTTTGAGACTGTGAAGGAATCTCTTCATTGACTTCAAGGAAAGGAACACTACAGTAAATGGGGAGTACTATGCTGTCCTACTGTAAGGCTACGTACTTCCATCAAAGAGAAAAGGTGAGGAAAATTGAAAGGTGGTGTGCGCCTTCTTCACGACAACGGGCCTAATCACGCTGTTCATGTTACAAAGGAAGCTGTGAAGAAATGTGGCTTCAAGGAGATCGGCCATCCACCCTACAGCCCAGATCTAGCTCACAGTGGCTGTTTCCTCTCTCAAAACTCAAGAAGGACCTTTGAGGAAGAAAATGTAAACGTTTCGAAGAAGTGATAGATGCTATTTATGCCCATTTTGCAAACAAGATTTCTGACTATTTTGGGAAGGGAATTGAAATGTTAATTCAAAGATGTGAAAAGTGCATTGCAATAAAGGATAACTATATTGAAAAGTAAAATATAGTTTTTGTCTTTATCATACCTAGAAAACGGTTAGGTCGGAAACTACCCGGACCTACCCTCGTTCAAAATCTACTTATTAATCATTTTCTAACGCCCCTCGTATAATTTTCTCTAAGCACAGTTTTTTTTTAGTTACTATTTTTAATATTTTTTGTGCAACCTAATCTGAATATTACCAAGTGGATGACAAAGTATTTAGAAAGCACTGTTCTAAGTAGCAAACAAGTCCCTGAAACCGCAGTTCAGAATGCCCCACTGCTTATAATCGGGGAGTGATGTTAGCCCAAACTGCGCAATGATTCACCCATTGTAAAACCTCCCGATGAGGACAGCGCTGTGATTGGATGTAATTGGTGGATGGTCATGATTAATGGCGGTCAAATGCACACGTTCGCTGCAGCGTATTTGCATAAGTCATTGTTTTGAAACCACTTTCTTTCGTTTTTATGTGGTGATCTAAGCTTTGGCAGATAACATGGCAAGAGGATGCGAATATGTCACGGCGTTGAAACATAACACTATCACGAACGGTGTAGACATTTATGAAGAACCTTCAGTAAGTAATGTTATTTGTTCCAGTTTATCCCAGGGAATAAACACATGCAGTAGCAGCTTTGAATCTTCAAACAATATCTCATGTAGTTTCAATGGCGTAACCAGAATTTTCTCAAAGGAGGGGGAGGTTAGTTTTTTTTTTTTTTTTTTTTTTTTTTTTTTTTTGCAAAAATAAGGGATTAGGAAGTACGAACAGACATTTTAACCCCCCAAAATATTTTTTTTTTTGCTTTATTAATTTTATAAAACTGGAAAATATAATACTACCCCAATTTCTGAATTTCCTGCCCCATGGTTCAGGATGTGTGTAGTAATACAAACTAATACAACACACATTCTTATATTCCTCCAAATTAAATATCTACATCTGCTAATGTAAATACCTTCATTTTCTGCGAGAATGTGTCATCGTATCTGCTTATTCTGTTATTTTCCAAGGTCAGCTCTGTACACACTTCCTATGTTCATCCACTATTTTTCAGAGTCGCAAACTGTTGCATTATATCATTTACTATAAGGAGGAATAAGGACATTTTTTCGCGCAGTCTATTCAAGTGAGGTTCTCGAATGAAACTCTTTAACTTAAACCTAAACCAGGGATTTACATTGGGGTTCGAACCCAACAGTCTTAAAATTTAACCCCTTTTTTTTCCAATTTTGTTTAACACGCGTTTTAACTACTAAAGTATCACAGGCGGTGATACTGGTGATACGTCAAATGAAATGATAAATTGGGAAAGGATTTTTTTTTAAAGGAAGGAAGCGATTCATATCTAAGTTTAGCATACCTCCCCGGCATTTGCCATTTATAAGGACTGAAGAAGACCTGGAAAAAGCCTCAGTCAGGGATGACTTCCAATTGGGGGGATTGATGATTGTATGCATGTCATAGATTAATGAAAGTTTATGAGTAGAACACTAGGGAAGTTAAAGATTTAGAATGTCGCTGTTTACTTTTTGTTCTACCGCCTTCCTACCTGCCCGCTTTCTCGGATCAAGCGTGACGCGAACTCTCTGTACTACAAGGAAAAGAGGCATGGAACTGAGTCGAGGAGTTCGCATGCTGCACGAAGCATTGTTCCTTAGCAACGGGTCAACTGGCATGTTCCGAACAATTTATGCTTTCCTCATAGTTGTCTTCTCAAAAGAAGTGTTGTAGCAAAAAGAGTTGGTAACACTGATTAATTCTGATCTTGACGAGACCCTCCTGTTCGTCCCTCAGTGTTATCATATTTCAATCGAGCTCCACGCTACTTTCTTTGCAGTGAGTGTTCTGCGATTATTGAGATGACAGCCTCTTATTAGCAGCATATTAACATTAAATTTTGCGTGAAACCACAGTCTCGAATAACGCGAATCAGGACATCTTTCAGAAGTTCAAACACAGCTTGATGTGCAATAATAGAGAGGTAATTCGAGAGAGACAGGGTTCAGTAAGATGTACGCCAAAATTAAAAAAAAAAAAAAAAATAATAATTATAATAATAATAATAATAATAATAATAATAATAATAATAACGTTGGAATATCTTTTTGAACAGACCTCGTAAGTTAACTCTAATTGATAAGATCATGGTGTCAACTTTCATAATACTGATTGATTTTTCCACGTGCATTTGACCAGGCTCTGCAGTTATCGAGCCGGAGGGGAGGTCAATATGAGTTTAACCATAGGAACGTAAGGACGTGTTCTTGTGTGCTGTGTATTACGTATTCATTATGCGAAGTTATATAATGCAGTAATTATGTTAATATGGTTCAATTTAGTATTCTGTTCCTCATAGAGTTACAATCCCCCGATTTAACGCTCTGTAATTTTTATCTCTGAGGGCATCTATGGAAAAAGTATACAAGACAAATCCACACATATTAGATGAAATGAAAAACAACACTCGTGAAGAAATTTGTTGCATTTCTCAGAGGTAACTGCAGAGGGTAAGGTTAAAGTTATAAACTGATATGTGAAATGTATGGAAAATGAAGAAGGAATGCAGTTCTAGCATATTTTTTGCTTATGATGTACCGTTTAATTGTTAGTAGTAACTTATAGTATCTGCTTGAAGCGACCGGTCGGCCGTTACACGTAGAGCGGCTCGGCGAAAGAAAATTCACTTATAATTAGCTCATGCAATATATAATTTTATCTTAATAACTATTTAAAACACCTGAATTTCTTAATTTTTATGTTAAAATGTTAAACTTTTTGTTTTTAATAGTTAGGGTTACGATTATATTTCCCATTGTGGTATTTATATTAGGAATGAAACTTGTAATGCAATCGCATAGCGATGTTCCTTTATTACGATGCGTAACAGCACTAGAAACAACGTAACGCTGTCTAGCGCATCCTGCACTTTCAGTAAAAACGTCTGTATCAACCTTGAGATTAAGGTCGCTGCGTAGAGACAGACAGGTTGTGGCTTGGTAGATGTCCAAACTCCACCACGTGCATAGTAACCTGTGCCAAGCATCAGTTTCTTTACCTTTCCGTAAAGTGTGGGGGCTGATGAGATTTATGTCTGCTTGTGGTTCCTACCAATATGCTAAGTAGGAATATGTGACACTGTGTTGAGAAAAAATTATCTTTCGAGTGAAAACTTTGTGGTGATTGAACGGGAATATTTTAATAATTAATCATCTTCAGAAAATAACCTTTAATTACTACAAATAATTTTTTTTTTTTTTTGACAATGATGGTAAACTTTCTCAAAATAGTTCCCATATGCACCTGTTTCAGCGTTTCTGCCATTTTGATAGCTTTCTCAAAATCACCGCCGCAGCTTTCATCGCTGCTTCTGCTAATGGAAAATGCCTCCCAGAAAGTGTTTTTTCTTCATAATGGATAAAAATAAATATCTGGACTACTGTGAGATATTCTGCAACGACATTTACCTGGTGAGCATACAGTTTGTTGCATTTGTGTGTGATATGACCAGTTACAGTTGTTTGTGTAGCTACGACATGCTGGTAAAAAAAGAAGAAGAAAAAAAAAAAGATAGCCTATTTGTCCCTTAAGGACAAAACTCGCTTTTTCCTAACGTGGTGAGCTATTCCACGCTAGTTGTTCGTATGCTATTTAAGACACTCTGACTGATTTGTTCTTTGGTTACTCCATTTCTCACTGCACTAGTTGCTTCTCGAGAGATTTCCATTTTTCTCTTCCTCTTGCTACTCTTGACGAATCTGGACCTGCACGTTCCTTGAAGAGGTCTGTCCATCTTCTTCTGGGTCTAGGTTCTAGGCCTTGTGTCCATTTTCCAATCCGGAGGTCCCACATGAAGATCTTGTAGTTGCTGCATTCTTGCGATGTGACCGCCCCATTGCCATTTGCTTCTGGTAGCTATTTGTGCGATATCTGTTGTCCTTTATTAATACAAAGGTATCTTATCCTTCAAAGTTATTCCCAGCATATTGCGTTGCGTTTTTCTTTGGCATATTTGAATTCTTTGTTTTTCTGTTAGTGAACATTTAAACTAAATTTCAAAGCCAATGAAAATCGAAAAATTAAAATGATCATATACTTTCAAGCACAATTTTCAGAAATTATTTTTCTTGTTTATTTAAATGGTACATATAGAATTTTGTTATAAAGAAACACATATTACTGCCGCTAGAGCGTGTTTTTCAGTACAAATAAACCCCCATTCCTAATGGCCAGATTTACCTGATTTTCAGGAATTTTTTTTCTTATTTTATTTAAAGGGTATGTGCGGAGTTTCCTTGGGAAAAAGTCAACATTAATGCCGCTAGAGACTTTTTTAAAATCGATGTAACTTTCGATTGTTTTTATTTGCTTAGTACATTGCAATTGTTTTTAAACAGTAACATATTTTTGTTATATTGAAACATATGAGCATCGTCTTCTTAAATACACGTAGAACTTGAAACGTTGTGTTATTTCTCTTTATTTTAGTGAATGTAAAGAAAGCACTACCATTATGTGAACATAGCAAAAATCAAGGGTTGTCACTAAACAAAGTAATTTCAAACGGACCTGGAACCCCGATAAAAATAGATGTAATCTGTATCACAAAAGAGAAACCACATTTTTAGAATTATTATTATTATTATTATTATTATTGAGATTAAACCACAAAACTCAATGGTATACTATTAATTAAATTAAATATATGGCCACTGACAGACAAAGCTCTATACTGTGTGGGTATTTTTAAACATTTTTCAATGTAATCATGTTTATGAAATGAGCCCTTGATATTATCTTTCATTTGGGTTTCAGGAACCTTCCCCCTCCAATCCTAATAGTCCTAATATACGGAATGTCCGAAATTATTTTTTTTTATTTTGTTTTAATGCCATATACCTAGTTTACTTATAAAAAAAAAAAGTCAAAATTGCGGCCGCTACAGCGATTTTTAAATTTCACTTTAACCCACATTCGGTTTTCAGCATATAAACTATATTTATAACGATGTACATGTTTTATATTTAACAAAAGCATCGTTGTGAAGATAATAAATGTGAAATATTAATCCAGTATGTGTAAGAACTATATTTGTATGTAAGAGCGCTCTGTAATATCCTTCAGAACACGTTTACGTTACATGTTAATAACATTTAAATTAAATTTCAAAGCCACTGAAAATCGATGAAACTCTCGATTGTTTATTGTAGATTGTGCATTTGCTTTGTACATTGTAATTGTTTTTAAATAGTAACATGTTTTTGTTTTATTGAAACATATGAACATCAACATCTTAAATACACAATGTAACTCGAAACTTTCTGTTATTTTTCTATTTTAGTAAATGTTAAGATGATATCAAGGGCTCAGTTCATAACCATGGTTACATTTAAAAAGGTTTAGAAACGCCCACGCAGTATAGCTGTGTCTATCACTGGCCCTATATTTCATTTAATTAATGGTATACCATTGAGTTTTGTGGTTTAATTTCAATAATAATAATAATAATAATAATAATAATAATAATTTTGTTCCCCTAATACTACACAGTAATGTCAAAACTTTTTTCATTGAATTAAGTAATAAGGCCATAATTTGGATTTGTTTTATTATTTTTACATCACTCTACTAGGTGAGGAATTCGCTTAGTTTACGCACTTCCACTCTGACGGCCTTTTTTTTTTTTTTTTTTTTTTCATCTGCAAAATTCGGCGAACCAGTAGAAAACGTGATGCAGAAACTTCACCTAATGCCCATGTTCAAGGCAAAATTATTACACCAAAATGTTTCTCTCTCAAACTTCATAGTACGTGCGCCAGATACTGCTGCGAGGTAACCCCGTTATGTTCTAAATAATCACTCTATCCTTTCACTGCACGCAGATGACATTCTGGCCTGGCTATCACTCACAGAAGAAAATGAATTCATCACAGAACATCAAATTAACGTCCTCTTTCAGATATGGCTCAGACCCCGCTACGCACGCATTACTCGAGAATTAATACAAGTTTAATATCATTTCGGTGCACCCCGTGGGTTTGATCATCAGAACACAACATTCCATTTGCAAAGACCAGCCAGTCCGTGCGATGTTGCCTGACTGACCTTCAAACGTTGAATATTCTCACACAACCTGTTGCATTACCAACAAGCCTTTTCCATTTTTAGACCTCCAGTCGTCACTGACAACTGCTCAGTAATTCTGCTGCTGAATGACTCGTTGTTCCCGCTTGATAGCTTTTCTCGTAGCACACGGTCGCATTGCTACAGATCGCGATGCATACAACATGTCAACATTGCATGCTGCATTAGCTTGCATCAGGTAAGTTGTTTGGCATTTCCGTTAACGCGCCGCAGGAAATAGCTGCTTACTAAAAACTTCCACTACTTGTTGATAACAACGACTATGGTATGCCACTTGCCCTGCAAAAGGAACTGGCAAGTGCGTTTAAGACTTTGGATATGGCAACCTCTACTTTTATTTTAAATGATATACCACATAAAATATATGTCGGTCCTGGTGGTGAAGTGGTTACCACACTTGCCTCCTAAACCTAAGATCGCGGGTTCATCCTCGGCCAGGATCGATGAATTTCTTCGGACGTAAAAATCCTAAGGATGGCCTCCTTCGGAAGGGAAGTAAAAACGTGGGTCCCATATCCTATATTTACGGCACGAAAAAGAACCTCAAGCCTGAAAGAGAGGCTTCTGAGCAAAATTTGTCGGCCGTTTCACGCCCTGAGTTGAATGGGACGCTGATGACCTGAGATATTAAAGAGCGTCCATAAATAAACCAATAAAATAAAAAGAAAGAAAAAGAAATATATGTACGAAAACTGATTAAAGAATAATAATAAAAAATTTACAGCATATCTTTACCCATCTTCATAATTTTGATGATATTTCTCAAAGTAATCCCTTTGGATGCAATGCATCTGTCCCAGAGTTTCTGCCAGCCTCCGCAGCTTTCACCTGCTTCTGATGATAGAAAATGCCTCCTATGGAGATGTTTCTTCAATTTGGAGAAAAAGAAACTGTCACATGGGTCAAAGTGTAGGTTGTAAGGAGGGTGATAGTCAACATTAACGATTGAGCCCTAGCTTTAAAGTAATGCAGCATCAGAAATGTGGTGTTTTGCATGTTATACAGCCTCAGATGTCTCTGTATTATTGGGCAGTGTGTACAAGCATGACATGCTGGTAAACCATTTCTTGAATACCGAAAAATGAGATGATAATAACCTCCCAGTAGAAGCAACCACTTTTGGTATTATTGGTGTTGGCGACCACACAGAGCTTTGCTGTTTGCTGTCAGGAACGAAATTATGTATTCAAGTTTCATCTGCAATAAACACCACACTTTCTGTAACATCATCTCCAAAGTTGTGCAGATTTGCACAATCAAGTGCAACTTTTCAATGATGTCACCCAGTGAACTTTTCAGAATTTCTGAAAGTTTTCTTAATGTTATTCAACAATCCTCTCTCATAATGACAGCAGCAGTGTTAATGCTTTCTTCCGTTAGAGTACAAACTGTCCATCTTTGTTTGAGATGAATTCCCCACTTTGAACGTCAGCCTTCCCTGAGAATTGAAGGTAAGGTGCGAGGGGGAGGATAAGAAATTTTCAAAGAAAGGCAAAATAGTTTGTAAGTATATAGTTAATGCTAAATCAGCCGTAATTGAAATGTATAACTAAATCATTGGGAGGCCAGCCCCTTACTAAGTATTTAGGGGTCTCAAGGGGACTTATCTCCCAGGTTCCGTGCCCTCTAAGTATGGAAATGTCAGCTTATTGAAATTGAAATTTATTGAAAATATCCCAATACACTGCATAATATACTACAATCAAAAACACATACTTTATAATCCATTATAAAATTATATCTAAAAATACACAACAAATTACTAATCTTACTTATTAGATGTTTTCTTCTCAGAGTTGCTTGTTTGCTCTAATCGCAATGCAAACAACTCCAGGATATTAGTGTATTGGTAACCACCATATTACTGTATTATCCTATTCTTGTTTATCTGACCTATTGTATTTATAAGCGTATGTTTCCCTCTATCATTCTTATCCATTTCTCTCTAACTTTACTCAAATAGTTCCCTATCATTTTGTATTCTTCTTTCCTTTTACAGTTAAAATGATTTTAATTAATATTTCCCCATCTAAATTCTTTCATTTTTGCTTTTTTTTTTTTTTTTTTTAATACTATTTAACGCCCGTTTTTACTACTGAGGCACCACGGGCGGTGGACACTGATGATATATGAAATGAAATGATATATTGGGAAAGGATTTGTTTTTAAGGAAGGAAATGTTCCAGGCCTAAGTTTAGGATACCTCCCCGTCATTTGCCATTTAGCAACACTTAGGAAAACCTGGCAAAACCCTAGTCAGGGAGGACGGTCCTGGCGGGATTCGAACCCCAGACCTTATGCTCACAAGTTCGCGCCTTAACGACCTCGGTCAAGCGCGGCGGTCCCATTTTTGTTGCCAAGCCTCTTCTGCCCATAACTTTGTTTGTGTACAGTATAGTAAACAATGAAAATCCAAATTGGTATCTCCACATATTGAACATTTGCTACATCTTTATCATATCTTAATCCTTTTAAATTCATAACTCCAGTTTTGGCCCATGCAAATCCTTCCCGACATGCTTTATCACGTGGTTCTATATATTTACCCCTACCCCACACTATTTTTATTTCCCTATAAAGTCTTAATGAGCACTTTTCTCGTTTTGTCTTTCAATATTTTCCAATCTTAGATTTCTTTCTTTCCCGAATCGTTTGTTTTAATATTCCCTATATATCCATACATTTCCCATATCTCGCCACGGTTGGCCGAGGTCGCTAAGGCGCGGGCTCGTGAGCGGGGAGGTCTGGGGTCCAAACCCTTCAGGACCGTCTTCCCTGACAGGTTTTTCTCCAGTCCTCATAATGGTGCTGTGGTGCTTTAGTAGTAAAAACAGGCGTTAAACACTATTCAAAAATAAAAAAAAATCCATATATGTTGTAAAATTTCCTGTACTTTGAGATACCATGCTCCTTTCCACTTAAATTTCTCTCTGATACTGAAACATTCTTTAATAACATCACTCCCTTACAATGTGGTAGTTCTGCATATGTATTTCATAATTCTTGTAATAATTTTTATTTTGGCGTAAAGCCTACCTAATTCTAGCTGCGCTACACCATTTAGGGATAAACCCAAGAACCGTTTACAAAAACTTCTGTTTATTTTATCAACATCTTTCCATGCATCCTCTATACTCCATATTTCTGCTCCATGTAACCTTTTTGCTTCTTGTGCGGTTGTGCAAATCCTACCAAATGCACGCATTGCACCGTCAGTAGAGGCGACGCTGCCTGAAGCTGTTTTAACATTTGGGGCCAAAGTGTGACCCAAATAAACACACAATTACTTAGAAACCGAAGTTTCCTGACTTGCAAAATGCTAAGAAGGCACAAAAATCTTTACGCGGATTAAATTGGTGCCGACCGATATTATCGTCATTTGAGAGAGAGCAGGATAGCCAACTACCTTGCAGGCAAAATGCAGAGCAACTTCTGACGTTAATGTCATTAGCAAAGGGCTGCAACTTTAGAGATTATTCACTTAGCAGTTGCTTGATTGAATTATGTGCATGCGTTGAAACGGTGACCGATCTGACGTTAGTTGTAGTGTAGCGAGGGGGTCGAAAACTCCTCTGCAGTAATTAACTTAAATTACTCCTCGAAGCGTCTGACCCACTTAACGAAAATTAAAAGTGATACGAAATCATTACGTGAAAATGTTTGCTATCAAATTCCTTAATGACTTTAAAAGAAAACGTCTAGCTCATGTATATGAGTCTACATTCCCGCATTCGGGCATTTTCGTGTATCTTCGTTTATCTCCGTAGCAATGCAAACGTGCGCTCCGCGTAAACGAGCCAATTTTCACGCGCAGTCTTTCAAGGCATGACAAAAAAGTTTTTCAAGGGACAAATTGTTTGGAATGTGCTTACATTACCTATAATAATCTTCTTTAGTTAATTTAATTTATTTTCTCAGTACTTAAATAAAAATAAAATTTTATAGGGTACTACACGTTTTAATGAGGCACCTGAGGGTATTGCCACTAGATGAAAGCATTAGTACGGTAGCAATTGGAGATATTCGACACGAGATCATCTATGTTTACAATAGCGAAACATCAGTTGCAAAAAGGCGAACCTCTGAGTGAATGTACAACCTTCGAGCAGCGCTCCATTGTAGGCAAAAGTTATTGGAATCGCAAAATATTCTTATAGCCTTTCACAGCCTTAGCTTAGCGCGACGACCGCTGTGTCTTCTACCTCCATCACAGGTAGAGTGCGGTATTGCGGGCGGGCATGTGATCAGCACACCACACGGCTTACTAGATCGAAGATCGCCACCTCTCCATCAGGCAGCGTCCCAATTGTCCTCATTAGGCAGGGTGGACCCCGTTTCAAACCTCCCTAACTTAGCAAAATTCCTAGGTAGGTACCGGAGATCCAACCCAGGCCTTGCCCGCAGTTAGCAACGCTAACCACTAGACCAAGAAGGTGGACAAGATCTATAAACATTATTATTTAATGACATACTGTCTCTATACTGCGATGAAATATTCCGTTTTGGCTAATGGCTGACGTATTTAAAGTGACTCTTGTCTAATTCTCTTTACGGATGAATCTTGGAGTGTGGTGCGCCATTAGTGGCGAGAAAATGATAGGCCCCCGCCCTATTTTATAACGAAACAATATGTGCAGTATGTTGCAACCCGTTTTCATGAATTAACTGTGGGGGAACATAGGTTGACACCTTTCCCAACAGGACTTAGCAACGGCACATACAGACCGCATCTCCTTGCATGCAATTCATGAAATATTCGACGATAGGGTCATCACTAACAACATATGGCCTCCTAGCCCCCGATTTAACACCCTGCTATTTTTATCTCTGGGCGACATTAAAGGAAAAAGTGTACAAGACAAACCCACACACGTTAGCTGTTTGTTGATTTGTTTTATTTACGGACGCTCTTTAACATCTCAGGTCATCAGCGTCCCATTCAAATCAGGGCGTGAAACGGCCGATAAATTTTGCTCAGAGGCCTCTTCTTTCAGACTTGAGGTTCTTTTACGTGCCGTAAATGTACGACACGGGACCCACGGCTTTAACTTCTTTTCGAAGGAAGTCATACTTAGGATTTTTACATCCGACCCTGGCCGGGATTGAACTTGCAATCTTGGGTTTAAGAGGTAAGCATGCCTACCACTACACCACCAGGACCAACACACATTAGATGAACTAAAAAGCAACATTCGTGAAGAAATTTCTTCCATTTCTCAGAGGGTAATGGTTAATTTCATAAGTCGATGTCAGAAATGTGTGGAAAATGAAGGGAGGCAGTTATAGGACCTTCTTACTTGATAATGGTGAGTAAATGTAACTTTTAAGTGTGAGTAATAACTTTCGCGAATAGCAGCGAACTTTCTGACTTCCGTCACTGAAGTACCAGCTTGAATCCACCGACCGGCGCTAGCGTGTAGCGGTTCCGTGAAGGAAAAACCACTCAGTATTTTAACCACCAAGTAAACGGGGTTAATGTGTATATGGAAATATTTCTTTGTGCGATTTTTGCAAGGGAAACCTTAATTCTATCATAACCTATTTTGTAAATTATTTTTCCTTGCAATGATAAATGTTGTGCCGGCGCAGTAAATCGATAGCGGTTTGATTCAAGCCCTGGTGTTGTAGAATTATTTTATTCCGTTTAATGAGTATAAAAAATTTATGATGCAAGTTTATGTGACTAGTTTACACGGGTGTTACGACTCCAGCAGAGATTTATGTCATAAATTACATGCGTGCAATACGACAACGTTTTTTTTTCCTACAAAAAAAAAAAAAAGAGCAACACTGCATACCTCGATTTTAAAAAAGCCGCAGGTAAATATACACTCCAGGTTGGGGAGTAATAAATCATGGTTTTATTTTACGTGTGTGATCTCTCAGCAAAAACCGGAAACTCTGAAAACGTTATACAATTCGCCGAATAATTTGTGTATTGGCATCTAATACAAATTTAACTAAGTTTTAAAAATGTTTTGTAATTAAATATTACAAAAATTATCATTTACTGGTCTTAACGTTCTTTTGTATTGCGTTTTAATAACAAACATATTAATTGTATACGGAGATCGTCTACCGTTCCTGTTTTGTTTTGTTGAAGGTTTGCACAAATTTCGCATAGTCTTTCCTGTTAACCCGGGGATATCCATCACGAGTGTCCCAGGCTCGCTGCAATGCATTTTTTGATGTTTTATATTAAAAATATATATATCTTGATTTTTCCAGCTCTGTATTTTTCTATAATAAAATTTTCAACTAGATGACAACGCTACCATTTAGTTTATCAACCATGCATAAACTTTATGTGAGATGCTAGTGTATGCTGTTTCTGTAGACTCTTCAATATATATGAGGGTAGGTCCATAAGTTTCCGGCCTAACAATTTTCTAAGTATGATAAAGACTAAATCTATATTTCACTTTTCAATATAGTTACCCTTTATTGCAATACACTTCTCACATCTTTGAATTAACATTTCAAACCTCCCCCAAACTAGTCAAGTCTTGTCTGCAAAATAGGCATAAACAGCATCCATCACTTCGTCACACTTAAATTTCCTTCCTCAGAGGTCCTTCTTAAGTTTTGAGAAGAGGAAATAATCACTGGGAGCTAGATCTGGGCTTTAGGGTGGATGGTCGATTTCTTTGAAGTCACATTTCCTCGCACCTTCCTTTGCAACAAGAGCTGTATGCACAGGTGCTTTGTCATGAAGAAGGCGCACACCACCACTCAGCTTTCCTCGCCTTTTCTCTTCGATGGAAGCACGTAGTCTGTGCAGTAGGCCAGCATAGTACTCCCCATTTACTGTGGTGTTCCTCTGCTTGAAGTCAATCAAGAGTGTTCCTTCACAGCCCCAAAAGATTGTGACCATGATCTTCTTGGTTGACTGAGTGACCTTGGCCTTTAGAGGCGGTGCTTCGCCAGGTTTATGCCACTCCATCATTTCTCTTCTGGACAAGGGATCATAGTAGAGGGCCATTGTTTCATCCCCTGTAACAATGGTTTATAGAACTTCTCTCTCGTTACCATGGCAGAGCTCCAAAAATTCCTGACAACAGATGACTCGTTGCTGCATTTGGACTGAGGAAAGAAGTCTAGGCACTAACCTTATCCATGTTTAAATGTTCATGAATAATTCGAAGGACTGTTGGTTTAGAAAGACCCAACCGTCCTGTTATTTCTGTAACTTTGAGCCGCCGATCTTCCATAATTTCTCCTTCCAAAAAAGCGATGTTTTCAGGAGTGAGCACCTCCAAGGGCCGACCTGCACGCTCTTCATCTTCAATGCTTTCTCGACCCATTCGAAAAAGTATGGCCCCATTCTGTTACGGTAGAATATGAGAGTGCTTCCCCATATACACCGTCCTATCGCTGTTTAATTTCATTTGTAGTAAGTTCTTCTTTTGTGAAAAACTAAACAAAAGCTCAGTACTGCCTTTTGAATATGTGACAATCTTCTACACATAGCCTTCTTTGTGCAACAATATCTGAACAACTGAACATAGCGGAGCGGAGGCTACAGCTGCAATTATTTACTTATCATCACACCAGATTAGGATTTTGTGAAGGCGATAAGCGTTATCGTCGAGGCCGGAAACTTATTGACCTACTCTCGTACTCTTGTTCTATTACACAAGAGAGATACAGTTGTGTTGCTATTTCCTACATCAATTGTCAATGTTGAAATATAAATAAGTGTGAGAGTATTGAGTGTTACAATAAAACCAAAGTGAATTCCTTGGATCAGACGGTTCGTATCTACTCCTGCAAAAGAAAGATAAGAAGAGGGCCACAACATTATTTATAAATACAATTGACATATGTGCAATAACAACTTATATAATATTTTTGGTGAAACCCCAACCTGGAATATAACTAATAACAGTGTAGATGTCACATATTCTTTGCTGAACATTTGATATAGCCTCACATAAGATTAAGGACAAAATCTGAACGAGTTCAGTGAATGAAAACTGATATTAGTACAAGTAAGGGGTGAGATATAATATAATGTCTGAAACATCTGGTGCTCTAGAGAAGAAGCGATGATATTTGTCTGATTATAGAAATAGTCCATGATGAGCAATCAGCAATCAAGTAAATCACAAAAACCCTTTACAATGAAAATATACAGAGAAAGAGTGGTCAAGATTCAGAAGCAGGACACCCTTGGTATCATTATGTTTGATATTAAAAGTAAAGATACGTGCAAAATTTGAATCGATATTTTTATACAATGTGCAGTCATCTGTAAACTTTAAGTATTACTGACAGTATGATTTTTCCTAAGGTTTTATTGTTATAGTGGAAGTAGGTACATGTTTGACAAAAATACGATTTACTCAAAGTTTATGTGTTAAAAATGTTCTCAATTACTTACAATGTAAATGTTGCCGTGATTAGCAATGTAAAATTATTCATATATTAAATGGACTGTATTTTTAAATAAATAAACATATTTGTTCAAGATACCAATGCTCTATTATTCCGTAATTCCCATATAAGAGTGAGTCTGGGACAATATCTTAGGTGTTTATGGTAACAAAAGAGCTTAGATACTCCAGCGTTGAAACTGTTGCTCATTTTTTCGTGTTTTTCATTGGAACAGTAAATTTATATCTGTGCACAACGCGCTCAGTTTGAAGTTTTTGTGGGGAGATAATTGATCAGTGGAGTTTTGAAAAAAATCCTGCACGCACACAAATAGCTAGTTCATATTTAAAACAACGTTTACGCATTTGATTTACAACAAACTGTCTAATCACATTCGGGTTGGATTTACGAGGTTTAATCAAATATAAACCGAACTTTTTTGTTTTATTGAGAATAAATTAAATAAACTGAAATACATTCCAAAATTTTCTGTATAATTTCGTAATATAAATACATTTTTTTCCTGCGGATAGGACCCTTCCCATGATCACATAAACAGTAGGGATGGGTTTTCAGCCAGTTGTGTGCGAATGCTTCCGTACCCCGTCGACGTCGAAATGCCGATCTTCAAATGCTTATTTTAAAATGACAATCGCAAGGCGGTAAGTCTTCTAAGGAGGGTTTTCCAGCGCTGCCCAGTGGATGTCCTGGAGGTTTTCTCTGTTCAAGGTAAATTTATGCGGACGGGCATTTTCTTGGAGGAGATGAAGGAATTCTTGAATCGCTTTTTCTCAACCAGAAAGAAGCATGGCATTAATAAACTGCATTGGCTGTTCAACATCGTGGAGAACACCCCTGAACAAAATATCTTGGAAGTCCCGGAAAACTAACAAGAGAATCTTCTCAGCTGATAAGTGAATTTTTGCTTTGACAGGAGCGGATCACCCCTCGCTTACTTCAATTCAGGAGTATAGTGGAGTACGAGGTGTGATAAAAAATAACGGCAGTTTTTTTATTTCGCCAGCTTCATAAATCCGATTTTCATTTTTTTTTTTTAGTTTGTTGGTACACATGTTTCTGACCCAATGTTAGCGTTTTCATCTGTTTTGAATGTTTAGTCCATTGTTCATTGTTGACAGTCGAAAAGGTTAGACGTGTTTTGGCGTGCTTTCGAAAAAGATGGATCAAAGATTTCATATTAAATTTTGCTTGAAAAATGGAACAAAGTGAAACAAAGTATTCGAAACATTTACCGTGGCTTTTGGCGAATGTACCATAAGCAAGACAGGAGCTTACGAGTGGTACACACGTCAAAGAGGGCTGTGAAGACGTTGAGAATGGCTACTGCCCTGGACGTCCTAGCATAATCGCCGACAACATCGAAGAAGTGAAGTAAATAATTCTGGAAAATCGCCGAATCACTATCAGAGGTTGCTGATGATGTTGGTATATCATTTGGTTATTGGTTCATGCCAGGCATTTTTTTTTTCTTCGTGTTGTGGGCATGAAACTGTGGCAGCAAAGTTTGTTCTGAGATTGCTGAATTTCGAGCAAAAACGGCGTCGCGTAGACATCGCTCAGGATCAACAACGATCCAGAACTTCTTGAAAAGTTCATAACCGGTGACGAAACATGGGTATATGGGCATGACGTCGAAACCAAGGCCCAATCGTCTCAATGGAAGCTGCCTGAAGAGCCAACACCGTTTTCTTTCTCACTGTTTTCTTCGATTTCAATGGCATAGTGCATCACGAGTTCCTGGCATATGGTCATACGGTCAATAAGGAATACTACCTGGAAGTAATGCGCCGTTTGTGGGATGCAATTCGACGAAAACGACCAGATTTGTGGCAAAACCACTTGTGGAAACTGCATCACGATAATGTTCCTGCTCACACCTCACCTGCTTGTTCATGATTTTTTGGCAAAACACAAAACCGTTATGTTGCCTCAGTCACCATATTCGCCGGACATGGCCCCCTGCGACTTCTTTCTATTCCCGAGGCTGAAGAAAACCACGAAAGGACAACATGATGAGGTAAAAGCGCATCGCTGAAGGAGCTGAAGAGCATACAAAAAAGCGAGTTCCAGAATTCTTCCAAGATTGAAAAAAGCGCTGGCACAAGTTTACTATATCCGGAGGGGAACACCTTGAAGGGGAGAGAGTTGCTGTTGATGAATAAATAAATATTCTTTAAGAAAAAAGGAATATTTTCGCTATTTTTTGATCACACCTTGTATTCCTTTTTTCATCCCGGTTTACGATTCGGTGCAGAAACATTTCACCTTGATACCGGAGCCTCTGACACTCCCACAAGGGCAGCCTCAGTGAGAATTCGAGGAACCCCACTTTGCCGAGATTTCTCGGTAATCCTAGTGATCTGAAATTATGTATTGAACACTTTGATAACTTTCTTAACCTCCGAAGCGATTTCAGGAATCGTCAAATGGTCACACTCGCTAAGATCTCGAACGGCCTGAATTAGTTTCCGTTACGTTCGCCTGAGGTCGACATCGACAACTGAAGTTTCTCGCCCCTTTGTGAAACTTTTGTGTTATTCACGTTCATCTGTCTTAGGTGGCGTAATATCCTCAAAATATGCCCTTAATCTTTGCAAAATTTGGTCGGTTTAACCAAAACCGACTCCGCTACCCAGATTCCAATGTGGGAGGAAAAAATGGCGGTCATCCTTAACCTACTACCTGGAATAGCAAACACGTTACGCAATATTATGTTTACAAGATGACATTATTTATTATTAGAAAGTATTTCGATGGTTTTTAAGACTGTAATTGTTTACAATATTACTTATATGTAAATTATTATTAAATAATATACAAAATAGTAATTAATTAACTACTGCACAATACTATTTACTGCATTGCAATAGGCAATGAAATAATAATACATACAATTATTTTAAGCAAATTTACTGCAGTACAAAATTAATGAATCATTTAAACGCACATTTATCTACATACACATTTGAATTATTCCACGAGAGCAATTCACAATATGTTTCCACAAAACAGAATTATTAGTAGGGATTTGTGGCACCCCGATTTAACAGCCTGTGATTATTATCTCTGGGGTAAATTAAAAAGTACCATGTACAACGTAATATTCCCGGGAAAACGAAACTGATCGCACGGCATTAGGCACTCTATCTCCAAAAATGGCCACTGCTTCAGCAATCTCACGTACCTCGACAGGACATCCGGAACGATCCGCATCGCTTGTGCTCATTTTGCTATATCGAATTCACACACCGCTCTAAGCTAAGTGGAGATTGGCTATTATGTTTAACTACTGTCCTCTTAGTTCCTCAGGGTTATGCCCCTTTCAAAGAGTAATGTTTTATAAATACTCCAAATTATAATTTCTCAATTTTGAACACTTGTTTACAAATTTCAGCAGGAAAGTGACTCCGAACAAATCTCTTACAATAATATCCATATTTCCTCCACTGTCACATTTTGCCAAGGCTGCACGGAGTTAACGAACAGCCCTGGTATAAATTGAGTAATTTTGAAAACAATTATACAAAATAATTTCTAAAAGAACAAGTTAAATGTTTTATGTATAATTTAGGTTAATATTATCTGTTTAAAATTCAAAAGAGAATCTTTCTCATAATTTTGATTTAGTGACTGTTTCGTGAGTTTATGAAAATCTTAACTACGGGAGTGTTTGAAATTATTTACGACTTGTAGCGAATGTTTCCATTACGTGCCACGAGAGACATCCGGCGGAAAGCCAAGGACAGGCTGCATGAAAAATGAACCTCTGAAAGGAATATTTAATTTCTCTTTGAATCGCATGGGAAAAGTCGTTAGAAAATGCTTTAACTAATAACATTGCAGGTATGTCACTTTGGGAATAACATTTCTGTAAATAAACTCTGGTGATATATTAAGAGTGGGAATATGTGTTTGTTCTTTCAGTTTTATCAGCCGAAAAAGTTATGTTTAGAAACCTTTTTTTATAATATTCTTATCTTTCTATACTTACAAGGAAATAAATTCAGGAGTAGATAAGGTATTAAAATTTCATATTAGATTTAACAGGTCACATGACACTCCTGCAATTGTGGGGTCTCTTTTGATGGCGTTACTTTTGTTAGAAATGACGTACGACTTTCGGAGAGTTTCTTAGTGCTTGATGAAAACCACACAATGCTGTGGTTGTTATTGTTTCTAATCTTGGGCATTATTTTTACGAAGAAGTAAGGTGGATTTTATGATAAAGACAAAAACTAAATTTCACTTTTCAATGTAGGTACCCTTTATTGCAATACACTTCTCACATCTTTGAATTAATGTTTCAATCCCCCCCCCCCCAAGTAGTCAGAAGTCTGGTCTGCAAAGTGGGCATAAACAGCATCCATCATTTCTTCGTCGCACCTAAATTTCCTTCCTCGAAGATCCTTCTTGAGTTTTGAAAAGAGGAAATAGTCACTGGGAGCTAGATATGGTCTGTAGGGTAGATGGTCGATCTCTTTGAAGTCACATTTCTTCACAGCTTCCTTTGCAACAAAAACTGTGTACACAGGCTCGTTGTCGTGAAGAAGGCGCACACTACAACTCAGCTTTCCTTGCCTTTTCTCTTTGATGGAAGCACGTAGTCTGTACAGTAGGCCAGCACAGAACTCCCCATTTACAGTGGTATTCCTCTCCTTGAAGTCAATGAAGAGTATTCCTTCACAGTCCCAAAACATTGTGGCCGAGATCTTGTTTGCCTGAGTGACCTTGGCCTTTAGAGGTGGCGCTTCGCCAGGTTTATGCCACTCCATTGATTCTCTTTTGGACAAGGGATTATAGTAGAGGACCATAGTTTCATTTCCTGTAACAATGGTTTGCAGAACTTCTCTCTTGTTGCCATAGCAGAGCTCCAAAAAGGCCTGACAACAGATGACTCGTTGCTGCTTTTGGACTGAGGAAAGAAGTATAGGCACCCATCTTGCACTAACCTTATTCGTGTTTAATTGTTCATGAATAAATCGAAAGACTGTTGTTTTAGAAAGGCCCATCCTTGGTGTTATTTTCTATAATAATCTCGACGTCATATGACTACCAATTATTATAATTAAGTGCGGCAGTTTTGGTATATATTTTTTTTATTGTTGACTCTTAAATGAAAGTAAATTTTAAGTTTTGAAAAGAAAGTTTACATAAACTACATAAAATGCTGCATGAAATAATGTTAATCAGTATATCTGACCTATCAAATTATTTTCCAGTTATCCGGTGCTGGCCTTGTCTCATAGTTACCGAATACGAGAGTCTTTTGTCCATTAGAGTCAAACTTTATTTTTTCAATATCAAACAACAGTACCCTTGAAGTAACAATGCTATCCATCCTCCAGCAGCGATAATCCATCAATCCCTTTGTTAGCAGTCAGCAGTTACTGAAGTAAAGCTTCGTGTGTATTCGCGAAGCAGTTGCTTTGATCAATGAATGTAACATATTCTGCAAGATGTTTCACAGCTACACACGTCAAATCGCGCCTCTTGTGTGAGGAAGGGAACTATAAACTGGAAGCCGAGTTGTGTCATTTGCATGATTATAAATACTGTAGAAAATTTGCCATTGGGTTTCAGAACGTTGAGGGCGCTAAAATGGTGAATCCTCAGAGGGTGGATTTAGGTTCATATCCCTCAAGGATCAGCACACACTCTTGTAAAAACACTATAATGCTCTATTTTAATAAGACGATGCCGATATAATGGATAATAAACATATTAAATCGTATCCACCAAGCCGAATTCGTTAAAGCGCGGACTGTGAGTGTGGGAGGTCTGGGTTTCGATTTCCACCAGGTTCGCTCTCCCTGACTGAGGTTTTTTTTTATCTTCTTTTTTTTTTTCCAGATTTTCCTCAGTCCCTAGAATCTCAAGCCTGAAAGAAAAGGTATCTGAGTAAAATTTGTCGGTCGTTAAACACCGTTATTTGAATGGGACGCTGATTACCTGAGATGTTAAAGAGCGTCCGTAAGTAAATCAAATCAACAATCATTCAGTGCCAACCGCCTATGATGCCTCAGTAGTTAAAACGGACATTAAACACAATTCTGTTATTAAATTCATTATTTCAAAATCACGTGACGCGTAAAAAAACAGCAGAAATAAATACTTTTGTCATTTGTTTTGCGTTTGCTTTAACAACTTCCACATGCTGCCGGCCATTCCACGTGCTTTTTCATTAAGATTTTTTTGGGGGGGTAATTAATACAAAGTGCTTCAAAACGCATTCTGGCCGTTAAATATTTATATACTTCGATTGTAGTAATGGTAGTTTAATTGTTGAAATACCGTGCTATCAGTTTTGTTTTCCCCTAGAGAGTTTTACCCATGGGAGAGTGCACCGCTTTTTAGCCGGTTAGCCGGGCCTCACTGAGGGCTAAACAATAAAACAAACCAACCATACAGCACACAAACCAATTTAACAGGCTCAATTTTTAACAAATTATCAAACGAGGTGTTAAAAATGCCCGTCTTCATTCTCCACACATTGCTGACATCTCTTCAGGAAAGTATTCATCGTTCGCTGTAATACTTTTTTGGAAATTCGGACTATTTCCTGACGATTATTATGTTTTGTTCTTGTTTGGTGTGCGAGTTCGTCTTGTACACGGTGTTTTTATTTTACCCCAGAGATAACAATCGCAGGCTGTTAAATCGGGGGACCGAGGGAGGTCACAAATCCCTACTAATAACTCTGTCTTGTGGAAACATATTGTGAATTGCTCTCATGGAATTATTCGTAATGGCAGAGTCTTGTTGAAAAAATGCATGATCACGTTCCCTGTCGGTCAATTCTCCGAAGAAGAAAAAAAATATCAATAAATAAAGAGGGGGCGGGGCTATTATGATATTCACATAGGTCATCGAATCAATTGCATGCTGAAAAATAATTGGTCCTATGATACGTTCACCATTGAGTTAACTTATGAATCGTACATAAAGACACGCTGTTCCATTGCAAACACACGTACATTTTATGTATACTATTGAATTAAGAATCGAACAACACAACGCACACCCTGGAACAGCTGCGCTACGAAGATCAGCAAGGTCAACAAGTAAGCATGTAGGGCTTGGTACACCCTCCACGGCGCGGCAAACAGTAGGGGCTCGCTCAAAGGGAAAATTATCGCTTCGCGGGGGTAAGCATAACTGATCGCACTGTAGTTTCGCATTTGCAGCGTATACATGTCTAACAATATATAAAGAGTATTATCGACTTAACTGAACCAGGTATTAAATTAAATTATCTAATAATTTTGTTGTTATTGTTATATTATTTTGTATTATGCTCACTTATGTTTTTATAGCTATAATCTGTTCATCGTAACGTTATAGTAAAATATTACTCCGCACTTCCTGCTTTGTCCCTCCCGTGTGCTGCTATTGGCTTAAGAATTTACTGCCGCACGGAAATACCTGTAAACTCGACCGCTATTTTTACGGCATTATTCCGTTGTATTTTAATTATTTTATTTGATCATTAGTTATTGACAGAAATGCAAACCAAAATATTTGATATATAATGAAATGATTCCTTCACGCTATATATAACAAAAATAAACACAAAGGCATGCAAATAATCGAGTACATTCATTAAATAAGCGATGTTACTTCGCGAGCTAATTTGGAAGTAAAAAGGCTACTCAGTCAATCATAATTATTTCCGCAGCATGGTTATATTGACATCGGCTGTAAACTTGTTATCGACAGACCCAACCCTGTGCTTGTTAGACATTAATGAGAGTAAAAATAGCTGCCACAATAGAGTTAAGCTTTAAATGTATGCAAGCCGCTAGTATTTGCGTTCAGTTGTATTTCAGTAACCGGTGAAAACCCTTGCATATTTCTGCAGCAAGGGAACAATTCAGGGGAAAACACTTTGTGTAGCAAAACTGCTGTATCATTATTGTGAATGTTGGCATCAGTGTTTGCAGCATTGACACTATACACCAACATTTAAGAAAATTCCTCAAAAGGTCCGATTCCGTACAAGTTGCAGGGGCAGAAACCTTTCCAAAGTTCAAAAACACTGTCACTTTCAATTCTCTAACAGAACCAACCGGCGGACATCATGAAAAAGCTCAGTCAGGTTGTGCCCCAAATGATTTGAACCTGAAACTTTACGAATGCGAGTCCCAACATATGCCACTTAAGCCACCCCAGTGCCTAATATATATTATTTACAGTTTTGGTTTTTTAACTACAAATAAACACGTGTATTATGCAAAGTATAAAGTTTTAAAAATACAAATGTAAGTTATTTCATTAAGTTACAAACTGATGTGGGGTACTAAATCGCAACCTCATTCTGGTGGCAATCAGTGGACATTCAATGTTTATAATAGCGAAACAGCAGTTGCAAGATTGAGGCAACTCTGCGAGAGTATACAAACCTCCAACAGCACTCCGTTGTGCAATTTTTCACACAAATAGCTTACCATCTACGTGAGAAGTGTCTGTCATGTTAAACTGTTTAAAATTGGGTGCAGAAATTCTCTGAATGGCGGACACGTATCGGCCAGACGGATGTTGAATTGAAGACTTAATCCAAGTACTCAGAAGGGTAACAATAGTCGCTACTGGCATGGTCCACCTCATAATGCATGACAGGTTAGCTTCAAAGTCTGTGCACGTTGGCTGTCGAGCAACACAAGTGCAAAGAATGGGTCTGGTATTACAGCATCTCAATTGCTACCACGATATGCAAGCCCGGATTGTCACAGATGACGAGTCTTGGGTTAACCATTACCAGCCCGAGACAAAGCGTGCATCAATACAAACTTCGTCGCCAGCGAAAAAGTTTAAAGTGACATGATCCGCCATAGTTTTCTGGGATCACTAAACCAGACTGCTGCCGCATTCCAGCTACAAGGACAAACCGTAAATGCCGACTTCTACTGTAATATCCTCAAGAAACTTAGTCAGGCCATTCAACGGAAGCGACAAGGGCGTGTTGCTCTTGCATGAAAACACGCGTCCTGATACTGCCAACTGCCTTGAAATGAAATTCCAAGTGGGAAATTCTCGAACATCCTCCGTACAGCTCCGACCTTGCTCCAAGCAATTTCCATTTTTTTTTAAACGGTGTTTAACGCTCGTTTTTACTACTGAGCCACCACAGGCGGTGAACACTGGCGATGCATGAGATGAAATGATAAATTGGGAAAGGTTTTTTTTTTTGGTGGAAGGAAACGTTCCAGGCCTAAGTTCAGAGTATCTCCCCGACATTTGTCAGCTATGAGGACTGAGGAAAACCTGGAAAAATCCTCAGTCAGGGAGGACGGTCCTGACGGAATTCGTATCCCAGACCTCCCGCTCACGAGTCCGCGCCTTAACAACCTCGGCAATTTCCATTTCTGGGGCCGTCTTAAACACTTTATTTCAGGTGAAATTTTTCCGGATGACGAAGCTGTAAAAAGGAAATTCACAGGTAGATCCGCTAGGTCCAAAGAATTAAACGATAGAACAAAAGCCTCAATGCATAGGGAGATTATGTTGAGAAATTCCAGCATTTTTCAAATCAATAACTACTTCACTTTCATAAGGTTTGCGTTACAGTACTCGTATAACTTGAACATAGAAATCAGGCGCTCTAAATTCATAACCCATAGAAATCAAATTACAGAGGTTTCTCTCTCATGTAACGTAACCTTCAACATTCTTTGACCAAAAACCACAAAGTCAAAGGAAATAGGTTAGCCGATAAGAATTGCTGCGTTTGATTAGCAACCACATTCTTAACGAGGTTACTCTCAGTGCTTTACAATTTCACACTTTGAAAACGTTTAATATTCTGCAATCTTAGATGAGATTCTGTGACCTGACTGTTGATATAGTTCGGTTTTTTTTCCCCCTGAGACTTGAAATGCATTTGAAACGAAGCGTATCTTGTATTATTACACTATCTTTCTGCTATGTGGTACAAAAGCGTTTTATTTCACTGAAGCTGTCAAAGAAAACGATTACGAAGATGAAAGCCTAAATGCTGATCGATAAGAATTGCTACACGATGCTTTTGTAGTAGGAGACGGTAACCATATTTTCCAGGCAGCATTGAAAGTTGCTTTCATTTTCATCGGTGTAGAAAAATTGTCTTGGTATTCGATGTGGTCCATTGAATAATACATGCCCGCCTATACATGCTGAGAGCGAAACAAAAACAGCAATACTACAAGAAGAATGGACGGTTTTGAAGAGGGTGGGCATTTTCGGTTGGATAGTAGAAATTTCCGAAGCTCTTAATATACAGTGCATTAATACACTTTTAAAGAACGAGAAAAAAGTGTGCCTATGTGTAAAAAATAAAAGTTACATTTCACTCGCTTTATGTGCCTTATGCAAACTTAAAAAATAAATAAATAAAACAATAAAATAATTAAATCTGCCGAAAAGTACCATGCATGACTTACGAGGAAAATTACATCGAAAAACAACAGTAATGTGTAGTATGATGTTCTGTAAACAGATGTGACTCATATTACGTTATGCTAGCGTTGCTACAACAAAATAAAGCCAATTTATCGTTTAAACAGCGGAAAGCAATTTTGAAGTGGTGTTGGAAAACCGAGAATGTTGTTGAAGTTCAAAGGCAATGGGGACGTGTGTACAGAACAGAACCGCCAACGCGAGTAACAATTGCATGCATTCGAGACAAATTTGAGACTCTTGGTACCGTATGCGATGTTTACAAGGGAAGATCTGCGAGACCTCGCACAGCAACAAGCCCCGCGTCCTCGACTATGGTTCTGGAACGTTTTGAGCACTCACCGCAGAAATCTACAAAGCAATGTGCACGTGAGTTTCCACCGCGTTCTCTGGATCTAACTCCGTTGGACATCTATCTACGGGGAACTCTCAAGGATGTTGTATACCGCAGAAAAACCAGCTACACTGACAGCACTTCGGGAAAAAATTGAAACGGCATGTGCTGAGGACACTTTCACAAACGTTGCTCAATCAGCAGTTCAACGTACTCAGAAGTGTATCGACACCGATTAGTGGGCATTTTAAGCAACTGTTGTAACTGTAAAAGTCTAAGATGATTATGCTCATCATTTTCTGTTTGTGTAAATTCAATTTTTGTTGTGTTAACAAAGTTTTTTTCTTTGCTTGAAGTGTGTATACATTTTTGGCACCCTGTGTATTCATGTCTACTACAATAACTAATCTATGAACTACAGCACTTATCTAAGTTTCTATTAAATTTTTAACTGTTACAGGACAACTCTTAGTGACTGCTGCCAATAATCGATGGTTCTGTTTAAGAACGAAATGTTTCCTATAATGTTCCCCTTGAGTAGCATTAGGGTATGTTGACCTACATTCTCCCATGTCCTGTAACACTTTATTGCATCTATCTGCTAAAGGTTCCTCTCAGAGCTTGCCTGCACTTTTTCGAACCCTTCTACGAATTTCTCTGACCGCGTCATTATCTGATCAGTGAAGCACTTTCGAAGAGCCGAAACAGTAACGCTGTTGTAGGGAGACTGCATTATAAAATAGAAAAGGAATGAAGTTTTTAAAGCTACTACTTTTTGACTTCTTTTACAGTTATTGAAATAACTATGTCTGCAGAAAGAAACAGTTTTCACTCTTACCAATACAAGAATGATGTTCGAGAAATAGACCCTTAGAGGTGTGTGTGTGTGTGTGTGTTTTATCTGTCAACTCATTTGTAGGTTCTCTGCCTTTAGGGAAGAGACAGCGTTTGTGTGGCGCCGTTCCTCTGCAACGCGAGCGTCTGTGTTACTTTACCTTTCTATATATCGTCACCCCTTGCAGATGGAGCCTTTCTCGTGGAAATGAAACACTTTTTTGATCCTACTTTCTGTCTCTTTTCCCTTTGTTAGTTGTCCTTTGTTCTTGTAAATTACCATTAAGCCCGCATCTTTCTGTTGGTTTGCAAGATCACAGGGGAAACGTGTAGGGGGGATGATTTCTTTGCAACCTCTTGTTTATGAGCAGTGGCGGTATTATAAAGCAGCTTCATTGCTCGTGTCGCTTTGCTGAAAATAATACCTTAATGCAGACCCAAGGTGCGCACATTTCTCGGTTTTACATTCTTTTCAATAAAAAAATACAGTAGAGATTACAGAAATATACAGTAAGATTGTAGTAGAACTAAATAAATAAATATTCTATTAAATATACACTGTAGATCTACCGACTTAATAAATATATACCGCGCAATCAGTTTTGTTTTACCCCGGAGTGTTTTGGCCTATGGGCAACAGCGGCACCCGTTTAGTCGGCCAGTCGGGTCTTGGCGGGAGGTGTAAAATAACACAAACCAATTTAAGAGGCCATTACTTACTACATTATCAAATGAGGTGTTGAAACTGCCCGCCTTGATTCCCCACACACTTTTGTCATCTCTTTAGGAAATTATTCATTACTCGCTGTAGTTCATTTTGATAAATGCGAACAATTTACTGACGATTATTATCTTTTGAGGTCTTGCATGGTGTGCGGGTGTGTCTTGTACGCGGCATTTTTTAATCTACCCCAGATATAACCGTTGGCTGTTAAATCGGGGGGACCGAGAGGGCTACAACTCCCTACTAATAACTGTCTCGTGGAAACACACTGTGAATTGCTCTCAAAAAAAAAAAAAAAAAAAAAAAAAGGTTTTAAATGGTTTTTCAACCGATGTTAGAACAGTTAGTTACTTTTGCTGTAGTTTGTTGGATGCTTTGGCATACATACATTGACCTGGCATCTCTTTTCAAGCGTATGAGTATTAGGGAGGATTTTTCTTTTGTTTTCTTGGGATTTCCATGGCAACTGCTCCTGCGGAATGTAGTTATTCTTCTGTCTGTACGTATTTGGCTAAAGAATTTCAACCGGTATTCTCATTCAGAAAGGAAGTTCGGCTCAAGTGTTTGTCTTTTGTTTGCTTTTTCTTTGTTCCGATAGCTTGCATTTATTCGCCGCGTTTGCTTGTAGTATTGGTTCGTGTCAACATTATCAGCGCTAATTTGGGTATATACGAATTAATTTTCTGGTGATAGCAGAATTGAAACAGATAAACTGGATTGAAACAGATAAACTGCTGGTAATGTTTGCTTACACATTGCAATTATTCGAGTATAGTTTATTATTAGTGGGCGGGGTTTGCCAATGTTATTCCTTCGTTCATATACCTCTCGTTTCCTGCTGTAGGGGTCCAAAGCCATAGTTTTATTGCCTGTTAGCAACTTTATGTATATTTCCTTTGTTTATGTTTAAAGCAAACGTTTTAGAAAAGTTCTACCCTTTTGTCCTACAGTTTTTTTTTTTTTTTTTTTTTTTTTTTAATTTTTCATTCATATATTTTTACGAGAACAATTCTGAAGTTCCAATTTCTAAAAAAATATTGCTACAATGCTGAAATACAGTTTTTTTCAGTAAGTACTAATTTATTGTTCAGATTAAACGCATTTACAGAAAACTAATAGAGTAGTAGCAGCAGTAGTAGTAATAGTATATTTATTTACAAAATATATTTATTATAAATCTACCTCATCCAGGTGGCATGATTATTGGGATCATATGCGCATTCTCAATACACAGGAAATACTTGATGATGCAGAAACCAATATTTAACTCTTAAAAGACAAAGAGCATATATAATAAATAAATGAAAAAATTTAATTAGAGGGTGCCAAAATGTATACACACTTCAAGTAAAAGAAAAACTGTGTTAACATAACAAAGCGGAGTTTTTACACGCGAAAAAATCCCATCGATTTTGGGTTTAAAAGTATGGTTACCACTACACCACCAGTTCTTTGAGTTCCCTCAATTAAGTGTTAAATATTGTGTAACACTTTTCACCACTGAAGCATGCAGAAGGAAATGGTGTGATAAAATTGAAAGTTTTTTTAAGAAAGAGAAATGGAAAAAAGAACTGTAGACCTGTTTTGGCTGCCTTCCTGACTTTTGCAGTTAATTAGGATTGAAGAAAACCTGAAAACAGAAGTTATGGTAGTAGGCCGTAAGGAGAATCGAACCTGAGGTCTCCCGTATATGATTAGCGATTTTTGCCACCCGTGTCGGTAGACGACTAGATTAACAAGAGAGCATACTGAAAAGGGAATTTTCTAAAGCAATACTGTGTAAGGTTTGAATATCTCTTACACGCCTTTTTCTGGGTAAACTGGTTTCTATCATAAAACAGCTGGATATTTTTCGGACAGGTCTTGTAAAACCAAAAACTTGTGTTTTATTCACTACAGCACTCTTGCGTACTCAAAATATGAATAACATTTTAATTGCTTCTGCAACATAAAGTTTTCCTTCCCTTCAAAGAGGAAACGCACTTTAATTTTCTTTTATACCCCGGGTTTTAATTTAGGGAAGTTGTATTTGCGTGTTCTCGGCTTTATAAACAGCTTTGATTTCCATATAGAAGAAGTTGGTTGCTTACCCTGGTGTTGTGGATTTTTACTGAGAGAAAACGCTTTTACTTTCCTCTTTGATGTATCGGGGTTGTAATAAAGCGTTTAGGCTTACGGTTCCGATAATCAGAGCATATATTAGGGCTATTCAATAAAGGATATTCGTACAGTTTTTATAGACAAGCTTTCCCGCGCTAAAATTTAGCTTTACAATATTTTGTTAGCTTAATGTGTCATGTATACATGGCACCCATCATTCGTACTTATTAGGTACCAAAACTGGCGACGAAAAAAGTTTTTATATATACAGGGGCAGGCATTTGTAGTGTCACGGCCATTTTTCTCCGAAACGAAGGGGAACATCAAAAAATTCTTTAGGAAAAAATTGAAGTGCTCTTAGGGGTACTTAACATAACCCTTAACTCATTGTCATTTCAAGGTCAACTTGATTGTCTTATTTGTCCAATATCGCATCACCGGCCGATAGAAGTACTAGAACTTTGTACTGAAAATTGAATGCTCTTTACAGAATTTTCAGGACGTATATATGACATTGTCCATGTAACTGTAACACTTTTCCTTTCTTTTTTTGGTGTTGATGATGACAGACATTTTCAAACAGAGGTTTGTATTTCACTCTCAAGTTTTTTTGTTCGAGAATCAGCTGTCTTGGAACCCACCGTGCACAAACACCTCTCATTTGCATGTTTTCGTTACCAATTTGTGGATAACACCCAGTGAATTTTTCAGAAATTCCGAGAGTGTTCTTAATGTTATTCAATATTCCTGTCTCACAATGATAGTTTTCTTCCGTTTGAGCATAAAGTGGAACCCATGGTCGACGTTCCTTTGACATTGATTGTCTCCCCCTCTTTAAACATTTTCGACCACCTTTGAGCTCTTCTGCAGGAAGAACAAACTCTCCATAGACTTTCTGTAATATTGCATTGACTTCAGATGAAGATTTGTTGAGATGAAAGCAGGCTTTCAAGAGCAGCGTATTATTCGTCACAGTGTAATGACAAGGAAACTAGTACGAACTCTACATTTGGCATTGTGCAACAAAATATTGTGACGTTTAATTTTCACGCGAGAAATTGCCACTATTAATTTCACCAAAGGGTCTGAGTGAGATTACTGATAAATTCACAAACGTAGTATTTACACAGGGTGCCAAAATGTATACACACTTTCACAGTAGATAACTATTTAATATATTTCAATGTTGGACCGAAAAATAACAGTAACGTGTAGTGTGATGATCTGTAAACAGATGTGACTCACATTATGTTATGCTAGCGTTGCTACAACAAAATGTAGCCAAGATTATCGTTTTAATAGCGGAAAAATTTTTAAAATGGTATTGGAAAACCGAGAATGTTGTTGAAGTTCAAAGGCAATGCAGACGTGTGTACAGAACAGAACCTCCAACGTGAGTAACAATTGCATGCATTGGAGATAAACTTGAGACTCATGGTACCGTATGCGATGTTCACAAGGGCAGATCTGGGAGACCTCGCACAGCAACAAGCTCCGCGCACTGGATCCAAGGCACTGTCCCAGGCATGGATAGGACGAAGAGGTCCGATTGAGTTTCCACCGCGTTCTCCGGATCTAACTCCGTTGGACTTCTACCTATGGAGGACTCTTAAGGATGTTGTATACCGTAGAAAACCAGTTACCTGACAGCACTTCGGGAAGAAATTGAAACGGCATGTGCTGCAATCGCTGAGGACACTTTCGCAAATGTTGCTCAATCAGTAGTTCAACGTACTCAGAAGTGTATCGACGCTGATGATGGGCATTTTGAGCAACTGTTGTAACTGTAGAAGTCTAAGATGATTAGTGCTCATCATTTTATGTGAATTCAGTTTTGTTATGTTAACACAGTTTTTTCTTTGCTTGAAGTGTGTTATACATTTTGACACCGTCTCTGTATATTTTAATACATAATATTAACAAGTGTATAGAATGTTGTACTGACTTATGAACAACTGCCTTCTCAGTAACCGTGAGAATTAAATAGACGAAAGTCGACTGTTACAATTTCTGCCGTTAGATTTACTAATATCAACTGAGAAAAACAAAACAAAAACATTTTACCATTTTGAACAACGTCTTTATTAAAATTTGTGTTTATTTCGTTAGATATTGTTACGTAATTTATAAAATTATTTCACACTTTTTGGCTGAATACGCAAAACAATTGCTTGAGTGAATACACATTGCGTTAGTTAAATATGCAATTACTGAAGACGCAGCTGTCGCATTTTATTGGATACAAAGGACATTTTTGGGAATTAGTAGAGTTAGAATTTCGCATTTATTTAGTACTGCCGAATAATGTTCTTGAATAATTTGAATGATGCTCAGGAATTATATTGAGGGTGTACAGTTGACTACAATGACCAGAAGAAAATGGATTTCGCATGGTAGAGATATTTGATAAAACTTTTCGATAACGTCACTGCGACATCGGACTGTGACTGATTAAAATTCAAAATTTCCTTCATTTCATTGGTCGATTTTATGATGACGTCACGTAAGTGAAATAATCTCTGTAAAAATTATTATCCTTTTTTTAGAACACCCCTCATAGTGTTGGTCAGATTACAAATGATTTATAAAAATCAATACGTGTGTAAATGTGCTGCAGAACAGATCGCTTCCAGAGATACTTGCAAAGAACGCATTGGGAAGCTGAAGATGCATCGTTCGCGTTGGACGGTTGAAATAAGTTCACTGTAAGTTACAAGCGCAGTAATCGGTTTGTCACTGGGAGTGCTGAAATTAGCACCTTATAAAGAAGCAACTGCGACTGCTGACCGATTTTTCTTTTCAGCGCTGTTCTCGCCCTCCGTTACGGCCCTTCTCAATCTCTAAATTAGAGCCAAACATTTGTCTCGTGTTTACGACTGGGCTGCATTGCTTGATGTATTATCTCGGGAACTGAAATCCTGAATTAGATTTACTGCTATTGTTCTTGCTTCTAATGCGTCGTCTTTCCAAATCTCATTCCAAAGCGGCTTACAGCGAATTTGTCGGCATTTTCAGCCAAAAATAGTGATATTTAAGGTCGTGTGTTTTATCATTTTGAGGAACTTTTGTAGCTGGTACATGCACCAAATATTGGAAAAGTAAAAAAAATTATTATAATTCTTTATTGAACGTCTTTCGTACAGCCCACGTAATTTTCATTTACGACTAGCCGTTATTTCATGAAATTAAATCGAAACGCACCGTGCAACCTGCATATAAATCCTTATATAAGTTTCTAATTACAGAAATATGAACTTTTAAATGCATTTTGACCATTTTGGATGGTTTTGAGTTGTATATAATTTTTTTTTTAAATTTTAAGAACATTTTAAGGTCATGAAGTACGAAAACTGCAAAAGTTTCTAGATGAGTACAAGTGAATGTTGACCCACTTAAAATAAATGTGGCAAGTGGTAGCCCCATCACTTACGAGTAAAACGGTACCAGGTAGCGACCCTCCACACTCCCCCATTCCAGAGTGTGAGGATTAAAAACCTCTCCAGTGCACAGGCAGTCAGTCGTTACGATGGAGCTGGAGAGAGAGCATTGATTTCAAAAGTGCTTCAAATGAATCTCGAAGCCTTGAGCGCTCGCATCAATCTTTTGGAGATCTTTTTCCATCAAAGGCAACAGTTTTACGCTGGTTTGCGAAATTTAAAAGGAGCCGAACTTCACTGCAAGATGAGGTGAGAATTGGGCGTCCGACATAGACAGAGATTGAGGTAGACATTACCGCGAGGGTAAAAATGGTACATATAAAAACAATGGATCGCCAGCAGTTATGAAAATTCCTTCACAATCATCTTCGTGTCAGGAAGGTTTCCTCCCTTGGGTGCCCCCAATTTGACAGGAGTACAAATGTATACCCACGTCAAATGGTGTGAAGAAATGCTGCAAAGATTCGACGCAGGGAGCTCAAGACATGTTTCTGATGTCATCACGGTGATAAAATATTGATCTACCAACTTTACCCGGAAACCAAACGACAGTCGGCTGTTTGGATCTTTCCAGATGATGATTCAAGTGAAGAGAGGTCTGCCATGGTCTTCCTGGCGAAAGTTTTCGACAAGTTCCGAGAACGCCGTTCAAGGACAGGACTGGGGGGGGGGGGTCCTGCTTCACCATACATCGCCTCCCTCACATGGCTAACATCATCATCCAGTTCCTGGAGTTCAGAGATGTCACACTCTTCCTCCCTACAGTCCTGACGATTATTTTCTCTTCCCAATGGTAAAACATCGCATGTGAGGAAAGCGATTTTCCAACTCTGAAGAGGCTGGGGGCAGCATATGAAAATGAACTTCTAACCCTTGAGGAAAATGAGTGCAGGCGTGCTTTGGTAATTGATTTTTGCGGATGAGAAAGTGACCAGAGTCTGGTGGAGAGTATTTTGAAAAGATGCAACAGTCGAAGCGAGTCTACCCATTCCCAATTTGGCTTGTCTCAAAACTTTCTCAGTGTTCGTGAATAACATTTTTTTTAGCAAAAATTAAAGATTCTGAAACACTCTTTATGCGAACAACAACTGCAATCATTATAAAGATGATCTTATTGTGACATGGCTGCAAGAAACTACCATGTAATTAACACTTTTGGTGACTTTTTCAGTATTAAGTTATCTCTTAGCAACACGCATTTACCGGGAGATGTGTTACACTACAGCACGATTACAAAAACGTTAATTTAAATGAGGAACTTGATGTACTTTACAAACATTTGGTGTAAACATTGATTATTAGATGTTTTTACCGCATTTTCTCTAGCTTTTTGTAAGTATTTTTAGCTAGTTTCCAAGCAATTTTGCAAGTACCAAATTCTGGACTATGGTTGCAATAGATCGCTTTTCCTACTCGTTTTCAGAGGAGAATTTTTTTGCAATGTCGAATGTTACTAAAAATATTTTATTTGAGGAACATTCAAGGAAACATCTTCAAACTTCGCCGGTCGTTCATGTGTTCTTAAAATTTGCATTAACATTAATGCGAATGTATCATATCCTTAACTAACAATAAAGTTACCCGATTGCGGTGGGAGCTTTCTATGATCAACCTGTATTTGCCATTTCGCAAGGAGATATAGAGGAGGTGCCGGATTGTTTTTTTCTTTCTTTTAAATATTGTTTAACCGCCGTTTTTACTACTAAGGCACCACAGGCGGTGGACACTGATGATATATGAGATGAAAGGCCTAACTTTAGAGTACCTCCCCGGCATTTGTTATTTAATACGACTAAGGAAAACCTGGTAATAAACCTCAGTGATGGAGGACGGTCCTGGTGGGATTCGAACCTCAGACCTCCAGCTCAAGAGTCCGCGCCTTAACGACCTCGGCCACCCTTGGCGGTTCAGGTGTCAGATGATTTTTAATTCTCTGAAAGTCCAGGAACAATCAGATGAACATTTTACCAAAGTATAATTTTCTTAATATCCATGGCGATTTGAAGCGAATTTATTCGTTTCGATCTTTCAGGATAAAACGTTAAAAAAAAATGGTAGGATTGAAAAGGACTACACCCAGAAAACCTGTTTAGAACCGCCAGCGCGCATCGATTTTGAGTTTAGTTTCTATGACACAAATCATATTTCTTAGTTGTGCATTGGAAATGAACGATGACATTCCATGGTCCTGTGTCATTAATCACAACTCTAACATAGGCCATGGCAAGTTGCAACCCTCCCCGCTGTATGGCCATGACATTTGGCTGTTCTCCCATCCGTCTGGCTAATAAAATATGCACATAGGATGTTTCAGAGACCTTGCATAGCACTCCAGAAATAACGTTTACAACACATGTGCATCTTCTGGCAAGTCCTGCTTGAGGGTCTTTTGTAACCCATGATAGCGCATTCCATAGAGAAGCCTGCATTTGTGGCGATGCATGCTTTGAAATCTTGGTTATTTCATATTGAAAGAAACCTGACCAGAGCCTGGAAGTTCAGGCATTTATTTTGGTTAAAATAGGCAGGCAAAAAGACACTTGAAATACTGAAAATAGCCATTTGATAAAAGTGAAAACTCATTAATGAAAGTGGGTATTTTAGATGCTTAATAATTTCTTTATAACATAATTAAAGTACTTAAGCTTACTTTTCCTGGTTACAAGCAACAACAAGATGTTTTTCAAGGTATCAACTGTCATAGTCAGCCGCTTGTCAGAGACAACATTTATCATCATGGAAAAAGAACGTTCTACTTTCACTGAAGTGATTGAAGTATATTTAAAACCAGCTATTTCGGAAGGACTCGTACCAGTTACAACAGAACATTCACCTTTCAGGACATCATGAAATGTTGATCAAGATAAAATAAAGTAGTTTTGAATAGTCCTGGCGAATGAGCAAAAGATGTGCAGTGGTTTCTGGTGGAGTTCATTTTCTGTTTATGTGTTAATAGTGAAATCAGGTTAGTATCTCTCTTACTTCCGTACTGAACACATTGTAGGGGCGGTTTATTGCACAGTGGTACCGCTCTCATCTTTCTCGCTTGCAATTGTTTGTTACATTTATGCAGCTAAGAAATTACCCCCACCACAAATTTTCTAGAATTGTCTCGCATAGATCAATACAAGGTCACTCGTCAGGACTATTCAAAACTACAGTACTTCCCTCATCCTATCTATTTCTTGATATACGTGTGCCCGAGGAAACAGTGCGTTCCTTTCACTAATAAAGGTTCTGCTATTAAGAGCTTAAGTGAATGGGTTAAGGAGAAAGTTTTTGACTTCTTGAACAGAAATAAATGTATAACAAGCCTTTCAATAGATATTTTTGTAAGATGAACATGCCTTTTAATTTTAAAACAGACAAAAATGTTTTAAACCTTAAAATGGGAAAATCTGAATCACAAAAATACGGAAACTATTCATTTCTATCTGACTTTGAAATGTATTCACGCAGATAGAAAAGAAAATCCATCATTTTATAGTAAGTACGTTAACTAGGAGAGTAACTTGCAAATCGATGTGGGGTACTGTAATTTTTAATAGCAAATCTAGGGGTATTGCCACTAGATAACTACAACTAGTGTATTAGACTTGAGATAATCGATGTTTACAGTAGCGAAACATCAGTTACAAAATGTGGGGACATGTGTGTGAGTGTACAACTCTCGAGCGGCGCCCCTTTTTACGATTATTGTGAGTAAAAAAAAAAAAATGGAATCAGAGAATAAATGTCTTCCATCTACGATAAGAAGTGTCTGTCAAGTCAAGCTGTTTACAATTGGGTGTAAAAGTTCTCTGAAGAGCAACACGTATAGAAGACGAACACAATGTTGGCCAACCAATGGAGATAACCACAGGTTATCACATTTTTTAAATCCCCTTTAAGGTGTTTATTACAAAATTAAAAAAATGACTTATTGTTATATAATGAACAACATGCGTCAGTAATTTTAAGTGACTGAATGCGTCATGGATAGGCCTTGTTAAAGTTTTGTATAACAATTCATGAGGAAACTTGCAAATCTTTGCTCCTTTAATATACCTAGCTGCTTGTCAGATGTTCAGTTTAATGTTCTCCACACTTGCACAGGAAATAGCTTCACCTGTACTGAAACCGGTTCCCTAGCTGTATTTGCGGTTGCCATCTTGCGGTGGTAATTCTTTTTATTGGAGAGGTCTGCTCCATAAAAATGACAGTAAAAGGCCATTGGGACTTTACTCCCGCTTCTGTTACACGACAAGACATTGCCTGACATCAAGGACCATCAGTTTCCAATAACAATTGACCATCTGTCATGAAATATATTACATCCTGCACGTGCTAATTCTTTTAACTTAATACAAAATCTAACCTATTGGTTGCTTGACTGAACGGAAGAGTTAAAAAACATCTGGAGACTGATAAATAACGGATGATTATCAAATTTGAAAATGTTATTGTTGTTAAGCTATTATGTATTCCAAAATTTCATTCAAATTGGGTAAATAATTCGCGAGCTATAAATTATTTCATAAATTGATTACATAGCTATGTCGTATAATAAAATGTTCTGTTTCTCGTTGGTTGAGAAAAATGGTTGGCATTTTTTTAAATTGGAACTTTTAATCATATACAGAAATTTTATGAAGAACTATTTAGATAAATTTAATGAGTGAACTATGATAATTTTCTTAATCTATATGAAATTTTACAACAATTTTCAACAAATTTTCAACAAGGCATTTATTTGATTAAAATAGGCAGCCAAAAGCACTTAAATACTGAAAATAGACAGTAATGTAATTAAAATATACATTTATTAACAGCAAAAACAGAGTAATATCACTCATTATTAATGAAATAGATATTTAAGATAGTTAATCATTTCTTTATCACATAATTAAAGTATTTAAGTTTACTTTTCTTGGTTACAAGCAACAACAAGAGGTTTTTCCAACGTATCAACTGTCATAGTCAGTCGCTTGTCAGAGAGAACATTTTTCATTATGGAAAAAGAACGTTCTACTTCCCCTGAAGTGATTGGAGTATATTTAAAACAAATAATTTCGGAAGGACTCATACCAGTTACAACAGAACATTAACCTTTCAGGATATCATGGAAATGTTGATCAAGACAAAGTAAAGTAGTTTTGAATAGTCCTGGTGAATGAGCAATATATACGCAGTGGTTTCTGGCGGAGTTCATTTTGTGTTTAAGCGTTTATAGGGGAATCAGGTTAGTATCTCTCTGACTTCTGTGCTGAACACATTGTAGGGACGGTATATTGCACAGCTGTACCGCTTTCGTCTTTCTCGCTTGCAATTGTTTGTTACATTTATGCAGCTGAGAAGTTACCCTCACCACATACTTCCTAGAATTGACTCGCGTAGATCGATACAAAGTCATTCACCAGGAGTATTAAATACTACAGTACTTCCCTCATCCTATTTCATGGTGTTCGCAAGCCCGAGGCAACCGTGAGTTCAAGGTTCTGGTATTAAAGAGCTTAAGTGAATGGATTAAGAAGAAAGTTTTGACTACTTGAAAGAAAAGCAAATATTTAACAAAATTCTGAATAGATATTTTTGTGAGGTGAACATGCCATTTAATTTTTATAACTTTTTTCACTTTGATATATTGAATATGATAGAACCGAGTATAAGAAAGTGTATTTTATTATTTCATATATTGTGGAAAACTGGTACGTGGTGGAGAAAAAATGAGTTATTTACATTCAGCATATTCACATATTAGAATAGAAACCTCCAGGGAAAAGGTTAAAATTTGCATACCACTGAAATCTGTGTAGGCGTCGATTTTTTCTCTTCCGCTGTTGAACCCAACACAGCTGTGGAGGAAAATGTGTGTCTGGAAGCATTTCCCAAGAAGTGTCGGTGAAAAATATGTTTAAAAAAATATGTACGTGGTTTTAGTATGAGAGGTGGTTAGGAATTAACTATCAAGCCAACTGTAAAATTCTGCGGTTTTCCTGTAAAGTCGTGTGGAGTTCATAGCTGGTGTGTTTGAGTAGCCTTTCTCAATAACACTTCATAGCCCGTCTACTTTACTGGGCTACTCAGTTATGTAGCACTTCCAAACATGTTATCATTATTCAGAGGTAATTTTTATAATATGCACTTGTTTGTAATTTTTAAGAGCCCCCCGGTTCAGTCATGTGGTTCGCATTTAACACATAAATGCTGTGGTGTAATAATTTCAAAGCCGCTTCTCTTGAGAGTGTTACGCTGCAAATTTTAATCCCTTTGGGAGAGTTTTTAGACGTTGAGTGCATTTTGAGGTCATTGCCCTTTGGAAAGCATCACTTAAAAACGCGCTGAGTGCTGCTTGTAGTTGCCTCAAATCATGTACCTCGTCGAGCACATGTTTTTCACACGCGTGACGAGTGGACAGTACTTGGACCTGCGTGTTTTATGTTACGTACCTGCAATGTCAATCCGTTTATATAATAGTTGCCGACAATAACCTGTAACAGGTGGAATTTACCTGTGTTGGCGAGAAAGTTGTTCTTTTGACCCCCAAAAATCTCAGATTCAACTTGTGGGTCGGAGAACTTAGGGGATGCTCGTAAATGCGGTACTCACAACGCGCATGCAGCGACTGGCACCATGCAGTAGGCGCTTTGCCTGTAAACGTAATGGCCACAACTATAAGCACCTGGAAAGAGATCGTTAGGGTAGGTTTAGTAGCCAATTACTCTTTTGCGTTAGCTCCTGGGTTCAAACTGCACACAACATTTTTGTTTTATATTTTTTTATAATTGGTCTTATAAATGCATATGTAGAACATTATGTAATATTATATTTTAAAGTATAATTTGAGTTTTATGGCATCACCTATGCACACACAAAAACGCAATCACAAACTAACGTATTCTTTACAAATAACTAAATAAATACATGAACAGAAACATTTATCTTCTAAAGTGAAAACACATAGAAATAAACACAAAGTAATATCGGTGTATGAACACTCAGCATGTATAACTGCCCTCAATGATGTCAGATTTCTACAGTAGTGTGGAGGAGAGGCTACAACATCCCAGTTTCTTGAATCTGTGTCCATGAACAATCTTTTGTCCTGTTTAGATAGAACAAACACCGAAGGAAATATTATAACATTCATGATAATATATATGTGTGTGTGTTAAAGCTTGCTGTGTATGGGAAAAAATATTACAAATGTTTATTGAGGAAAAAAGTGCTTAATGCCAGGATTCGAACCCGCGCTCTTAACCACGACATCATTGCACACTCTGTCACAGAGCGGAACACAATGCAATCATATAAAACAACTATTGCATTGACTACACATCCTTGCTGGTTACTTTGTAAACCGCGCGCTGTAAGGAACAGGACTTTGAAGAATTTTGCTTTCAAGAGATGACTTTTTTTTTTTCTGTGAAAAAGTGTACCTTAACAATAGGAAAAAAAATAGTATTTGTTTTTAATATTGTCACTTACATCCATCTCTTCATTTATTGGTGATACCAAATATTGGGTTAAGGGGGGGGGTCTGAACATGTATTTTTGCATTTTCAAGAATATCAAACAGTCCACCTCTAAGAATGTTGCTATGGATCAAATCATAGTCAAAGGTGCAACATTTGTACTGTGGGCTGGGTGAGGCAGCAATTCGAATTCCTTAATTGTTTGCTGGGTCAGCCTTGATCGAGGGTTGTTCAAATTACTGTATGGGTGCCAGACATGGTCAATAACAGAAAAATAAAACAAGAGTCAAATATGCCAAAGAAAAATGCAACGCAAGATTCGGAAAATAACTTTGAAGGACAAAATAGCAACAGTACTAATAAATCAGTTATTTCAGACAACAGATATCGCACAAATATCTACCAGAATTAAATGGCAATGGGGCGGTCACGTCGCAAGAATGCAGGACAATAGATGTACCTAAAGATCTGCATGTGGGATCCACGGATAGGAAAAAGAATTCAAGGCAGACCCAGAAGAAGGTGGACAGACCTCTTCAAGGAACACGCAGGTCCAGATTGGTCAAGAGCAGCAAGAGGAAGAGAAAAATGGAAATCTCTCGAGAAGCAACTAGTGCAGTGAGAAATGGAGTAACTAAAGAACAAATTAGTCAGTGTCTTAAACAGCATACGAACAACTAGCGTGGAATAGCTTACTACGTTAATAAAAAGCGAACTTTTCATACTTGTTAGGAGACCTTTGCCCTTAAGGAACAAACTAGGCTGTCTTTGTCTTTATCTTTTACCTCGTTTTCATATATTTTACTCCTTCGCACCAATGCATCCAAGTCTAGCTTATGATTTCTGCCGCTAGATGACATTATGTAGGTTCTGCTGTAGGTAAAACAAATTTGCTACCATTACAACCCCTTTTAAATTCATAATACTTTAGATAAATGTTCAATTATGTAAGAACAGTTGATCTTTATCATACGTCTAAAATATGTACTATGCCTATGATAAATATGGAGTACTAAATATGAAGAAGTTGATGGTGATCTTGGAGTGCAGCCGCTGAAAACAGATAGCGAGTGACAGACAGGATGTGGCAACAGCGTACTGGTACGGCCACGTGGTATAGGAACGTCAATATCAAAGTAATACCTCCCCTGGTATGAACTACTATTCCGTTTATTCCATGTTTCTAGCGCAATCAAATTCTCTTCATAAAATCTTGGAAATCATTCGAACATTTAATTTTCTATTCCGAATTGGGCAACAGTCGTAAAGCATTTCATTTGCAATCAGTGGATGGTTAAAAGTTATGAGTTTCTCCATTAACGCTCTCTTCAAAAAGCGCCAGTTTTCATTTTTTCGTAACTGGAGAAAGTTCCCCGTAAATTTTGAAATACTTTAATGACGCACACAATCAATACGTTTGTGTGGTGCAAGCGCGGCTGGAGCTGAATTAGAACTCCTAACAAGCGCAGCGCACTGTCCTCTCCTCTCTTTGTGAAACAAGTGACAAATCATCTTTCTCGCCCCTGCCGCGTTATTACAACTTGAGTTGTTCTCTCCCGCGAGACTCCAACGTAATAATTATTTTATGTGATAAGTTTAACAATTCCAGCGTTGGCCGTTCCCTCCACATCAAACTTGTTAACAAGCGGTCACGCTAGCGGCTGCCAACTTGTTCTCAGTTGCGAAGATCCCACAATAAACACTGCGTTACTGACTGTCTCGTCTTTTTGCGTCTTCTTTATAAAAGTGGAAGTATTTTGAACAAATATTGACTACTGCATTCTATTAAAGTGGGTGGGCAAATTAGCGAATCCCCTAGGGAAATAAGTCGGTACTGGTAGTCCAGTGATCACCATATTGCCTAGTCGGTCCTGGTGGTGTAGTGGTTACCATACTTGCCTCCTAAACCCAAGATCGCGGGTTCGAATCCGGCCAGGACCGATGGATTTTTCCGGGCGTAAAAATTCTAAGTATAGCTTCCTTCGGAAGGGAAGTAAAGCCGTGGGTCCCGTGTCGTACATTTGCGGCACGAAAGAACCTCAAGCCTGAAAGAGAGGCCTCTGAGCAAAATTTGTCGACCGTTTCACGCCCTGAATTGAATGGGACGCTGATGACCGGAGATGTTAAAGAGCGTCCATAAATATATCAATCAAAAAAAAAAAAAAAAAAAATATTGCCTCTTAGACCCAAGATTGCCGGTTCGATCCCAGCCAGAATCGATGGACTTTTTTCCGGGCGTAAAAATCCCAAGTATGGATGGCTTCCTTAAGGGAAGTAAAACCGTGGGTCCCGTGTCGTATATTTACGGCAAAAACCTCAAAACTGATAGAAGAGGCCTCTGAGCAAAATTTATCGGTCGTTACACGCCCTGAATTGAATGGGACGCTGATGACCTAAGGTGTAATAACTGAGTGAAATAAAGAAAATTTCGTAAAATATATAACCAACATTTTATTAATTTAGTAAATATGTTTTGATTATTTAAGCAATACAGATATAGAACCAAGTACAAAAGGAAACAAAATAATTATTTTCAAACATTACTGAATAATGGGGAAATTAATGAAAGCCCTTGAAATGCAATATTACAAACAACGTAGACTTATGAATCACGAAAGAATAAAACAATTAGATTAGCCACTAGTGAAATTTCTAAATCTTGCAATTTTCAGACTCGTTTCCTCAACATTTTGTCAAAAGTAGTTTATCGGAATGTTAGATGATTACTGTTCATGTTGATATCTCTCACAGTGTTTACAAAAATTATATTTTTATTAAATAATCTACATGCTATTACCTTTTCTTGTAAACAATACACACGGGGGTTCAAGTCGGAACCATTTTCTCAGGCCAAGAGTGGATCTTGCTGCAAGCTTCAATGCTTGCTGAAATTCAGCACTTCACCACAGATTTATGAAACTTGGTGATACCCATCAAATCATCACTGCGGCAGAATAGGAGCCCCTCTGCTTCAGGAACACTTTCTCGTCAGTGAAAATTTATTTTTCTGATAGCCGTTGTAGCAGCTGAGCAGAGTGATTTAAGCGGACTTACATTCGGGAAGTCCCGAGTTCAAATGCGTTGGGGTCAGCCTTACCAGGGGTTTTTCGTGGTTTTCCGTAGTCATTTGTGCGAGAATGGACATTTATTTTCCACGAATTTCCCGCTCTGCCATTCCTTAGCATCAGGTCAGAATCGTGAGGCAGGAAGGACTGGTTACTTGTGGTTTCTTCTTGTCCTAGCTCCTGGTGTGTTCTCGGGACACTTTGGAACCGGAAATGATTCTGCGGGGACCGCCGGTGTCTAGAACTTATCACTTGTAAGGACCCCTTTCCTTGGGTTTCTGAAAAACCCCCTCTCTCTTCCCTTCAACCCCAAGGCATCCCCTCGTGGTTATGGTACAATAGGCCCATCTAGCGACCTTGGTACATAAATCTTTCTGTGTATACCAACCCATGCTATCCTAAGCATGAAAATGGCTCCTAAATACATACTAAGGATAGAACTACTTATAATCCCTGCACGTTGCCAAGGTGACGATGAAATCAACCTAGTGCTACACGAGGATTTATCGAATTTACTGTACATCTTCGCTCATTTTTTATAAAGAAAACATAAATCACAAAAAGAGTATATAGCATTATTATTATTATTATTATTATTATTATTATTATTATTATTATTATTATTATTATTAGGTGTAACATTTGCGACAGACTTTACTACATGTGTTTACGATACTGCAGCTTGAACCCGTTTATTTTCTCATTCATGTATATCGGATTGAACCGCCATATCTATTACGCCAATTGCATTTGGATTCCGATTATCGAAACATGGGAAAATTATGTTTTGTACAGAAGATAAGATTTTGTCGCATTTCCTAGCTCAGATGTAATATGCAACATTGAAGAGTAAATTGCAACAAACATAGTAACAATGGCAACAGAAAAAATTCAGTTGCACAGGAGCTGCATAAACTAAGCCAATTCCTCAGCAAGTTGACTTTGTGAAGGTTATTATAGACCGCTAGAGCAGAGAACATGTATTTAATAAAAACACAGCTTCCAGACATAAAAGTATATATTTTGACGTATCATGATTAATTTATTTACATGTTATATTATTTGTATAATAACTAAAACGAATATGAATAATATTTAAGCTACACAGTTAATTTTAGGAATATGGCAGCTTGTTTTTCTGTGTTCCGAAACCGTTGTGTTCTCTCTGCCTACATTTATTGTACACTTTACACTATCAAGTTAGTAGAGTACACACACAACCGTTTAATATTTGTGCATTGCTCCGTATCGCTCGAGCATTCCTTGAAATTCGGCTTTTTCCGCTGCCGTTCCGTACTGAAGCAGCAGGACGGCCGCTGTCTCTAAGGGTAAGTCGATTATTCCTCAATGCGCATGCGCAGACTACTCCCCCATACTCTTTCACATGACACCAACATGTTTATTGCTTGGCATATAAATAAAACGCTAGCAATAACAACCCTACCGTATCTCTCACCGGATCACCTTAATCTACCTCCTCGGCGATTACGAAAATTCTGTTCTCAGGCATAGCCCAATTTCTAATGATCCAATTTCCCTGATTTTCAGAAACTATTTGCACTGTTTTATTTCAATGGCATATATATATATATATATATATATATATATATATATATATATATATATATATATATAAAATGCGGCCCCTAAAGCGATTTTAAAATGTTCGCTTTAGGTTTCCCTTTCTCCAAAGGTCCAATTTTGTAGGTTAACGAAGATGGGTGAATCGTTTGTTAATTGATGACTATAAGCCAAGTATCGTTGAGAAAAAACAAAAATTGCGACCGATAGTGCTTGACACATACATATACGTACATACACACACTATATATATAAAATTTATCGTCGTAATTTTTGGTACCTGGAAAGTAGGATTGATGAAAATATGAAGAAAAAATTTTAATGGGTACTAATTTTCGAAAAGAGAAAAGTTTTACTCTAGCATTTGAACCCCGACGTGAATGCGCTTTACCTCTAAGCTACATCTTAATACATGTAAATTCTTTCGTTTACACATTCGTTGTAGAGCAGCAAGACAAGCGGATTACTCGGCGCGACACTTGTGAACATGACATCCTGTTTTCAGAAAGTGTTCAATCATTTCTCCAGCACATACTTAGCACTAAGTTTTGTTACTGCAATAAATTTTATAGGTGTATCAGAATAAGTATTCCTAATTTTCTGGTGTGGTAAAGGAAATTAAAACAAACATTTTTTTCGTAATAAAGTACTGTCCGGAAATACTTGTTTTCAATATAAAAGACAGAGATCATCACTCACATTATGGCTGCATTTATGTTTCAACTATTATAAATAATAAACAACTGAAGTTAGCTTCTTGTATATCATAAAATATCTTCTGTGAGATCTGTTTATTTAATTTGATTGCATTAAAATACATCGCTGTACAAATATTAAATTTACAGACGTGCTTAAGACATTTGGAGCAGCTTACGGTGATGCTAATTTGGTAAAGGAACAACACCCCTCAGTGCCATATTCCTTGCCATGCAACATTTTCAAACCTGGATCAACGTCTTCAAGATAGTGGCCAGTTCCAAGTAAAGAAAGTTAATTCAGGGGCGAATCGAACTGTGAGAACATTAATCTTTGAAGATGAGGTTTGAAAATAATTCACAAACTAGCACTGGAAGTGTTTCCCATTCGATGAGTACAGTCACATGTCTGTATGGAGAGTCTTAAGTAAGTATGAAAAGCGTCCATTTCATATCCAATAAGTACAAACATAATCCCAGATGATTATTCTTACAGACAACAATTTGCTGATGATATTTACATACCGTTAACAATGAGCCTGCTTTTGCTAGACCCAGATTATGGACTGTTGAGGCATGTTGTTCAAAAGATGATATTTTTAATACAACTGTCACATTTGTAGTGACATTAATCCTAAAGCTGAGGAGAATCTGCGCATCAATGGAAGTTTTCTGTGAACATTTGGGTTGAATTTGCTGATAACTTTCTAGCGGACCATGTGTTATGCCTGCGCGAATAAATAAACATGTTTATAGTTTTTTCCTTGCGGAAATTCTTCCACAGCTGCTTGAACATGTCCCGATCAATAATCGGAGAAACATGATCTTTCAGCACGACGGTACACCCGCACATTTCGGTTTAAATTATCGACATTGTTGAAATATACTTTTTCTGAATCGTTTGATGGGGAGAGCAGGTCCAGTTGCTTGGCCGGCAGGTTACCCAGATATGACTCCAGATGATTTTTGTGTTTAGGGTTATATTAAATCATTTGTTTATGAAACACCCATCGACACAGCAGAACAGTTAGCTGTTAGAATTATTCTTGCTTTTGACGTAACCGACCACAAACATTTCGAAATATTCGTCGATCAATCATAGTGTTATACTGTGCGTGTCAACAATGGAGGGCGCAATTTTGTAAGTTCCTACAGTTTGTCAATTCAAATTTCTTAATATCTGGTGTTAGATAAAAAAAAAAAAAAAAAGATACTATGTAACCCTAGAAGGTAAATAAAATAACTTTCCAAGTTGAGATTCATTCGTGTTTTTCCCCTTCATATCACTGTAAATTCATGTCCTTTATCACTCAGAAAAGTAGGAGTAGTTATTCTGATACCTTCTGTAATAAAACATTACGCATAAACCAGTTGCGCCTATCTTACAGCTGACCTTGATCGTTTTTGGGTTTTCAAAGGACTTTCTTAAGGCGATCAAAAAGTTCTGTCATGTCATTCTAGGCATTTCAAAGTATCATAATTTCAAACAAAAGAATATCGGTAATATTAAAATATGCCCACTATCGTTATAAAAATTCACGAAATGAGGTTTGAACTGTTGCAACATCCTGCCTGCTGATCTGATTTAAGGTCTTTCCACTTTTATCTATTCTCAAATCTGAAGTGATAAATTCTGTAAACAAGCACTTTGTAAACATTGACAAATCTCCTATGTAAATGTATAATTGCTTTCGAATATCGTTAAGCAAATTGTATAAAATTGAAAGCAGATTATGGTTTAAACTAAATTAACTTTTGTTTTCATTTTTACTTATAAATCAGCATTCGCACAAATAAAAACACAAACTCTGTGAGTTGGCAAGGATATCCGCACAGCATGCATGATTCTTGAATATCTGCAAGCTCGTTTATCAAAGCAAGGGGTTATGCAGGTACTGACCATTGTGCAAGGTGCATTTAACATGAGTTTGGGGACTATGTGTATTATAGATATTGTGCCCTACACAATGAACTGCGAGCGATCTGATCTTTCTATTGTTATATTATCTTAGCGACGTGTTAACAGTTTCTATACAGAAGATTTACTTGATTATAGCTTGACAGCCAATAACTTTACAGTATTTAGCGGAATTGTGTATATCAAATCATTTCTGCACAAATATATACAGCATGTTAGATGTACGAGGAAAGGTCCATAAATTCCCGGTCTAACCATTTACTAGGTATGATAAAGACAAAGACTATATTTCACTTTTCGATATAGTTGCCCTTTATGCAATACACTTCTAACAGTTTTGAATTAACATCTCAATCCTTCCCCCCTGTTAAATAGAGTTAGAATTCTTATCTGCAAAATGGCCATAAACAGCATTCACAAAGACTTCTCGTCACACTTAAATTACTTTCCTCGAAGGTCCTTATTGAGTTATGAGAAGAGAAAGTAGTCACTGGGAGATAGATCTGGGCTGTAGGGTAGATGGTCCATCTCCTTGAAGCCACATTTCTTCACAGGTTCCTTTGTAACAAGAACTGTGTGCACAGAGGCGTTGTCGTGAAGAAGGCGCACACCACCACTCAGCTTTCCCTGTCTTTTCTCTTTGATGGAAGCACGTAGTCTGAGCAATAGGCCAGTATAGTACTCCCCATTTACTGTCGTGTTCCTCTCCTTGAAGCCAATGAAGAGTATTCCTTCACAGTGACAAAAGAGTATGATCATGATCTTCTTCGTAGACTGAGTGACCTTGGCCTTTAGAGGCGGTGCTTTGCCAGGTTAACGCATGCTACTCAATTGATACTCTTTTGGACAAGGGATCGTAGTTTCATCTCCTGTAACAATGGTTTGCAGAACTTCTCTCTCGTTACCACGGCAGAGCTTCAAAAATGCCTGATAACAGATGACTCGTTGGTGCTTTTGGACTGAGGAAATATGCATTTGAAACAAAAGACTATGTCAGTCATACGCCATATTTTAATTGCATTACGTCACTGGGGGGTCGATGTTGTTAAGGAGAGTATGAAAGGCCTATCCTTGTAATGTTAAATTTACCAACTTCGGTTCCCATTTTCTCAAGGACCATTACAGCTAATGAAACGCAACTTTTACAACAGATACACATAATTGGCTGATTTATTTTCACCATTATACCACGACTATGAAGCAAATTATAAATTATTTTCAATTGTTTGCTTTTTTTCCCATTTAATTCCCAACAATTCCCCCCCCCCCTTTTTCACATGTAACTATAATATATCCACATCATTACAATAATATCATGAATAAGTGCTAAAAGTTTCAAAGTGATAGTTTATACAGATCCTAAAAAAATGGGAAACTTATTCCCCCCCCCCAAAAAAAACAGTTTTTCAATAATTGCAGTCAATAAAATGTTTTTACACAAAATAAACTTTTCGAGGGAAACACCAGCTAGAACCCTCCAGCACTGTAAAACAACAAAGGATCATATCATGGAAATAAATGTTGTCACCTTATGAAATACATCATCTATCATCCAAGCAAAGCCTTCAAGAGGAAATAGTTGCTGAGATACAGACTTTTAACTGAGTAAGTGCTCGCGAGATAGAAAAAATGGTTTCTTTAATAGCATTATTAAAAATTTTTTAAATACATATAACCAATAAACATTAATGAAAATCATATCAAAACAGCAAAAAAATCCCACCTATTAAAATAGTAGAAAAAACAAAAATATGACTTTTCACCCCCCCCCCCTTCCCTTTAATACTTCCCTCAAGACACGTCTTGTGTACGATTCCCTCTTAAACCGTCTTCTCTGACTAAGGTTTTTTCCAGGTTTTCCTAATTCCTCATAAATGGTAAATGCCGAAGAAGTATTCTAAACTCAGCTCGGAAACGCTTACTTCCTTTAAAAATCCTTTCCTAATTTATCATTTCATCTATCCTCAATGTCTACCATCTTGTGGTACGTCAGTAGAAAAACGGGCGTTAAATTCAGTTAATTGTATTAATTAACTGGATAGAAAAATGAACGTTAAACCGGACAAGAGCTTTGATAAATTTGAAATCTATTAATAATTTAAGGATTTAGCTGAGATTTCAAAAAATTTCGGTTCTTCCTTATATATTAAGTGCGAACAGACATGTCAAAAGTTCTCCAAGTAGATTTATTCAGAACTTTTTCCATAAAAAGTTTGCGAGCCGCAAAAATACTGTCCATCTTACACATTAGACATACTTGTCGATTTTTCATCAGATAAGTTATCGAAAGGATATCTGTTTGATATTCTCTATATAACGTTTCAGAAACACTTATCAAACAGATAAAGTTATGAAATGTATTTCATAAGTTTTGAAACATTTATCTAGCTGTTTGAGCGTTTCAGAAACCAAGCATTAGATAAGCAAATTGAGATAGGGTCTTAGGTTTGAATATTACATGTTAGGGCTTAAAAACTATGCTTTTGTTTACCTTAAAGCAGTGATTCCCAAACTTTTTCGAATCGCTTACCTACTTTACAAAGACCTGAACTAAGGGAACCCCTTATTCATAGGCAAAATGTTTAACAATCTCAAATTTACCTGCAGTGGTTGATAGACGTTCTTGGCGCAACAATACTTGGAACATACACTTATTTTACATTCAATCTGAAATTAAATAAGCAATTTTAATGTCACACCTTGCCTAAGCCCCACTAAGCATTACTTTATTGATATTATTGTAGTGTTTTATTCCTTGCGGGCATAACTTAGGCAGCTGCAAGGTAGTTTCAATATTTTAAACTTCTCTCTTAACCTGCAAGTTTTCATTACATATTTACTCACCTGTCATTTGAAATTCAGTGAAGCTGGATGGCAGAGAGCTTTGAGGTCAGGAGCCACTCTGAAATCATTTTCAGCACCCAGTCTATTCCTGTATTTATTTTAGCGAATTCTGTAGGTATTGCGGTTGTATCTATGAAAAGATTTTGGAAACATTTCTTTAAATCTTCTTCGATACTACCTACTAGGCACCAAGAATTGCGATGAAAAAATTATGTATATAGGTGTATGTGTGTGTGCCTATTAACGCTCTAGCGGTCTGAATTTTTTTGTTTTTACTCTGTATACATCCATGAATTAACAAGTTAATCGTCGAATTCGTTAACCAGCAAAATTGGACCTTTCGGGGTGGGGCTTAACCTAAAGCGGAACTTTTTAAAAGAAATTAAACATCGCTCTAGCGCCCGCAGTTTTTTTATTAACTAGACTCAGTATGCTTTTAAAAATAAATTGATAAAAATAGTTGCAGAAAACGTTTACGTTACATGTTAATAACATTTAAATTAAATTTCAAAGCCCCTGAAAATCGATGAAACTTTCGATTGTTTTTATTTTCTTAGTACATCGTAATTCTGTTTAAATAGTAACATGTTTGTGAACTTGAGTGACGCACTGTTTTGTCTGCCGCAATTTGCATATTTTTAACTTCAGGTACACTTTTTTTTTTAAAAAACTAAGAGCTATGAATTTTTGTGCATGTACAATGTATATTTTTCTGTATAGGCGGTGAATGATTTTAACTTAAACATGCATGAGAATTTAAAAAATTATTTTTTTAAATAAATAAATAAATAAATAAAAGGTTTGGAATTTGCATAAAGTAAAGATACTATATGCAGATCTTTTCAAATATTAAGCTTGTGCTTTAAATTAATATTATTTCTTCAGAAATGTTTAGTAACATGTTTGCAAACTGATTTGAAAACCTGGGGCTGCTAAATTGATAGTTTATGGGGAAAGTGCACCTAAACAGCAAACATCTTAAAAAAAGAATGTTTTTCTGGTTAATTAAAATAAATATAAAATGACATGGTTAGATGAAATTTAAAACATTTTATAGCTAAGAAACAATTGCTTATAAAGCAGTAAAAGTTTAATTTGAATAGACGGTATAGTTTTTCAGAAAACTAGGCGGTCCTGATGGTGTAGTGGTAACCATACTTGCCTTCTAAACCCAAGATTCGAACCTCGGGTTCGATCCCGGCCAGAACTGATGGCTTTGTTTTCGGCCGTAAAAATTCTATGTATCGCTTCCTTCGGAAGGGAAGTAAAGCCGTGGGTCCCGTGTCGTACATTTACGGCACGAAAAAGAACCTCAAGCCTTAAAGAAGAGGCCTCTAAGCAAAATTTGTAGGCCGTTTCACGCCCTGAATAGAATGAGACGCTGATAACCTGAGATGTTAAAGAGCGTCCATAAATAAAACAAATAAAAAAACAAAACAAATAAAAGAAAAGAGAAAGGGGGAGGGGAACTCGGCTTGTATTCTGTCGAGGTTCAGAACGTAAGTTGTCATTTGTCTCTACTAAGTGTCCATTGTTGATTAGCAACCAGGCTGACTTCTATTATTAAGGGAGATGAAATCAACTAAATACAAATTGTAACACTATTTACCTTTGGTGTGATTTTTCTGAGCACTAAATTCAAATT